>LR750802.1:87047-154514 GCA_902729485.2 Mus minutoides | reverse complement strand
AAAAAAAAAAAAAAAAGAAGTGACCACAGGTAGTGGGTGTGGTGATACACACTGTCAATACCAGCGTTCAGGAGGGAGAGTCAGGAGCATCTCTGCTAAGTTTGAGGCCAGCCTTGTTTTCAGAATGGGGTCGAAGCCTACATATGGAGGCCTTGTCTTTAAAAAAACTAATAACAATAATAAAGAAGTAGCCACAGGCACTGCCCAGAAAGATGTGAGTTCATGAAGTAGAAGAGTCAGAATAACAAAATACATACTCTATTCTTTGGACATTCACAAAGGTAGATACATTAAAAGTCGAGAGGAAAACACAGGTGTCTTGCCAGAAGGAAGTGAGCCAAGTCCAACATAGCTACAGCTTTGTGTCCTCTCCCTCTAGAAAGAAGGGAAGCAGAGCTTTAGCCAAAAGGTAATTCAGGTTGCTCCAGTGAGACCAGCAAGCTTGTCCTGAGGACAAACCCTCTAATCCTCTTAAGCCTCAAATGCACTTGCAGGTTTGGGTGAGAAACTGATTCCTCTGGCAGATGGGACCACGGTGGAGAAGAATCTCATTTTGAAATTGTATGACTCAGAGAGCAATAGATGGACGCCCTCTGCAAGGGGACATAATGCTTAAAACTGAGATGCCCTGAGAGTCTGAGAACGGGGAATAACCATGAGTCAGGGGACTTGACCTCAGTTGCCCACAGCCGCATGGTGAAAAACAGTCCTAGGAGGCAAGTGTAGGGAGCAGGAAAGCTGGGCAATGAGAAGCCAAAAATGCAGCTAACAAGGTTTTTTCTCACGTGATGGCATGTTTAGGGAAAGGTAGCCCAGTCGTAAGTGTACTGGGTGAATATCAACAACTATATACATCCCTAGAGATTGATAGCCTTGAACCTTGAGGTCATCGGGTAGATCAGCCTTTGGAGACGTGGTGTCTGCCGTTCACTGCTGTAGAGTCGTGAAGTCTGAAGCGCCAGTAGTTTACTTGATATTCACAGCCACATCATACCAACAGGGTGATTAGCACTTGACAGTATGAAGACAGATCATCTGTACAGATCTCAGACCTGTGATTGCTACCCTTGCTCCCACCATTACAGATGATAAAAGCCAAAGTTAGAAGAGAGGAAGAAGGCTGCTACATAGGACTAAAAGCAACAATTTATGGAGAAGAGACAAAAATTGTAATATTTACACCAAGTGTTGGAAGTCCTAATCTCATAAGACAAACACTAATGGGCATTAAAAATTCATACGAGTTCTAATACAATAATGAAGTAACTTCAGTGCCCCCTTACTAAAAACCAACAGAGAAACCTCAGACTTAAACTGAATCAGACCAAATGATTTAACAGATTATTTCCAGAGTATTCCATGCCACAAAAACAGAATACCTAGTCTTATCAAGAGCTGTGGAACTTTCTCTAAATGGACCACATCCTAAGCCACAAATTACAGCTCACCAAAAGCAAAAGAATTTCTCTTATCAATTCCCAGTACAATAAACCTAGAAATCAACAGCAGGGAAAACTACAGAAACTAAACAAATACCTGGAGACCAAGCAATACACTCTTGAGCCATGGAATCACGGGAATCAGTGAGGAAACTTAAAACGCCTTAGAATCAAAGGACAATGACAATAGAACGTACCAGAAGCTTGGATGAAGATGTAAGGAGGTTATAAGAAGAAAATCCATAGCTATGAATTCTTAAACTTGAGAGAGACAGAGAGAGAGAGAGAGAGAGAGAGAGAACTGCAAGTGAGAAACCTAAAGTCTTAGAAAATCCCAAGCAAGCCACACCCAACAGCAGTAGGCAGAAAGAAATGATAAAGAACAGGGCAGAAAATAGCAATATGAGAACTAAGATAATATATAAATCAATCAAAAACCGTTTTTAAGATGTTTTAACAAAACATTTTATTTTTAAGATAAGCAAAACCTCTAGCCAAATGAGCCAGAAGAGAGAAGAGACTGAAACTCTACAAGTAGAGATGAAAGCGGCCATTACAACAGATCCAGGGATGCCCAGAGGAGCATTAGAGAATATTTTAAACTTGTATTCCGAAAATGGAAAATCTAGAAGAAATAGATTTTCTGCTAAGGCTGCAGAATGAGTTAGTGTCTTTTAAAAAAGAAAGAAAAGAAAATCAGTTACAATATTTAACTAACAAAATTAGGTAAGACTGGCTATGGACTTAAGAGTCACAATCATATTATTCTAAGTTGACAAAGGCCACAATCAAAACAACAGAAAAATAACAAAACAAGCTTTATTCACCTGGCATCTCTATCATTCCTTTTTCCACACTTGTATCAGACTGTCTCTTCATCTGAAAGATTTAATATTTTTCTCGAGGAAACAGCACTGGAAGAAATCTTTCTTCAATGATGATTAATCAAAACATTTTGAGTAGCTGAAATATTTAAAACGTTAGTTCACAAATGGAAATTATCACTTTTTTGTAATGCTGGAATAGATTTGGGCTGCAATTATATACATTCCAGACATATTCTATTTGGTGCGATTTCTACTAAAAAAAAAATATTAACTTAGTTTGTGTTTTATTGTTGTGGCAAGCACATGACCAAAAGCAATTTGGAAAAGGAAGGGTGTATTTCATCTTACATCCTGCAGCCCACCATGAAGGGAAGTTGGGGCAGGAATTTAAAGGCAAGAACCTGGAGGCAGGAACTGAAGCAGAGGCTCTCAGGAAGTGCTGGCTTACTGGCTTCTTTCAATAGTTTGGCCATCTTGCTTTCGTATACCATTCAGGACCACCTGTCCAGGGGTTGCGCTGCCTCCACTAAGAGGGGCCCCCTCTCCTACATTAATCATTAATCAAGAAAATGCCCTACAGACTTGCCCACAGACAATTTGATAGAAGTGTTTTCTCAATTGAGACTCCTTATTCCAGATACATATAGCTTATGTTAAGTTGACCAAAAAAATCTAACAAAGGTAAATATGTTTCTAATTGCATTACTACTTCATAGAAAGTATTCTTAGATGAGAATTTCCATTTTCACTAGGTATTAATGTCAATCTAGCCAATGTTTACATCCTTACACATCATGAGTAAAGACTGAAAATTTGAAAGCAGGACAGACTTCAAGAAAAAAAAAACTATACACTCATGTTCATTTTAGCATTTTTTAAAAATATCTAAAAGTCAGAAACCACCCAAGTGTCCTTAAATAGGTTATCACCAAAACAAAATGCAGTTCATGCAGACAATGGAAGAAATTCAAACTTGAAGAGAGAAAGCAGTTCTGACAGGTGGCAATGTGGATGAGCCCCAAGGACATCATGCCAAGTGAAATGTGTCAGACAAATATTGCATGATTCTATTTATATGAGTTTTTGGAATAATCAAATTTAAAGAAACAGGAAGTGGAATATCGGTCACTGGAACCTGGAAAAAAGACAGAAATAGGAATTATTGTTTAATAGATACAGAGTTTCATTTGCAAAAGTTTCTGTTCGTGGATGATGATAATTATAGCACAACAATGTATGTGTATTTAATCCTACTGAGTATAATATTTGAAATGCTACTAACACAGTAGCTTTACATTGTGTCTATTTTATCACAATTCTTTAAAAAATAAAAAAGTGTTAAATCTCAGATAACCAAAACACTATCCAGAGCAACTTCTGCTCTTGTGCTTTAAAGCCTGCTTCTCCTGCATCTCTCACTCTGCCGCATCGGGTGTAGTCGGACAGCGTTTCACTTCACTATGTGACCCCAAGAACCACACCACCATCCTACATCAGCGGACCGCAACAGGAGACAGCAGGAGTATTATTCCAAGCCAGTCCTACACTAAGTGATCGGGAACCACTTAACTACATATGGAGGAGACTGTGCCCCCTCACAGTTACAGCCCACTAAATGCAAGCTAAAGGCATCGTACATTCACCTTACTTGAATCCCAGGGGCATCGCCAGCTGTTTCTCTATGGTCCAACACCAGGGGATGTATGGCCTGGAAAGAAGTATTGGTGTGAAATGACCATGGTTAAAATGTGTAAAGCAAAGTTTTTTTTGTTTTTGATTTTTACTAAAACAGAACAGGTAAGTGTATGTCTAATACCCCACTGCAGTTGTGGGAAGGCGTTTGTGCAAATGAGGGGCCCTGAGGGTCAGTTGCATTGTCTTCCCAGCCAAATTCACCTCTGAATGCCCAGACTTCACTGCAAAACTCTTTGCTGTTTCAGGACCGCCCCTTATTTATTTTGCTCTCACTTGATATGTGAGCTGCCATGCCAAAGCTCCTTGTGCAATAATCCTTTTGGATAGACATTCTATCACCTTTTATATTCTTTCCAAAAATTCTTAGAATTCTTGTCTCTGTAGCTATTATTTTTCAGATATTTATTGTGCCTTTATCTGCATGATCTATCACAGATTATGAACTACCTGAAAACAAGAAGTATTTCTGCCATGGAACACTACAGGCAATCACATGCCTGACAAATATATTTGGACGAGATGTGTGTGTGTGTGTGTGTGTGTGTGTGTGTGTGTGTGTGTGTGTGTGTGTGTGTGTGTGTGTGTTAATTTTGGTGTGTCTCTAAGTACAAATGATACATATGACTCACCATGAATGCTAATTTTCCTTTAAAAAAAAAATAGTACACAACCCACCCATCCCTGATGGCAATTGTGCAGTACAGTACTTTTTCCCCACCGTCTCTTTCACACAGGTGAACATTTTTAACTCTAATACAAATTGGGCTTCAGTGTCCAGGGTTTCCATTGTCTGCTCACCACTTACCCAGCAGAGAGGAAGGCTGGGTGGCAAAGCACTCCGCATTTTGTTTTGTGGCTGTTCATGAACAGGCCTGCTTCAGCACACACCGATAAGGTGCATGAGAGATGGTGGGTGACTCTGTATCCCACCGAGACTGGCAAGTGGGCACTGAGCACGTGATGTGGGTCACTCTCCCCTGCTCCAGTAAAGCGTGCGCTTTATTATTATTATTATTATTAGATATTTTCTTCATTTACATTTCAAATCCTATCCTGAAAGTCTCCTATACCCTCCCCCCTCCCTGCTCCCCTACCAACCCACTCCCACTTCTTGGCTCTGGTGTTCCCCCGTATTGGGGCATATAAAGTTTGCAAGACCAAGGGGCCTCTCTTCCCAATGATGGCCAACTAAGCCATCTTCTGCTACATATGCAGCTAGAGACATGAGCTCTGGGGTTTCTGATAAGTTCATATTGTAGTTCCACCTATAGGGTTGCAGACCCCTTCAGCTCCTTGGGTACTTTCTCTAGCTCCTCCATTGGAGGCCCTGTGTTCCATCCAATAGATCACTGTGAGCATCCACTTCTGTATGCTTTAAAGGCAATCACCTCTGAACTGCTGTTCCTCCATTTGTGCACTGCAGGGCTTTGGGCAAATATTCCTGCAAACGATTTTGCAGGAAGGATGGTAACAGCTGGAATGTTCTGGGCTAAAGAACATCTTCACATTTGCCATCAGTGCCTGCCTTCTCTTGGTCTTTTTGCCTCTAGAGTTGATAAAATGGTTTTAGTAATATCCTAAATCAGAGGTTTCCAGAAGCCAGGGCAAACTGACACTTCCTGATCTTTTTCTACTCCTAAATAATTCTATTCCCTTTGAAGCTGATAGCTCTCTGCCAGGGCAAGCTGGTAAGGGGATAAGAGTCACAGAAGAGAGCTGAGCATTGGGATGAAAGGACAATTCCATTCTGCTTCCACCTTTGATCCTTTCCCCTGTTCTCCTTCCATGGAGCATAAGTCAACACACCACTCCACTCTTTGTTGGTGAACAAAACACTTATGTTTGACTGGACCATCAATAAATAAATCACTCCGCTTCAGAGATGACAGAAAACACCAAGATCATAACCTCAGGCAACCAGGTCTGTGCTAGTTAGCTTATAGAGAGACAGGCTCAATGCCCTAAATGGAACAAAAGAACCTGGAGTTTAGAAAATGATGGGAGCTCACGTGCACTGCTTAGCTCCCTGGTAGTGACAACAACACTAGCTAAAAGAAGAAAAGTGTGGGCCAGCAAACTAGCTAGCCCGTTGGGTAAGAGCGCTTGCCTCCAAGCCTGATGTGAGTTTGATCCCTGGAAACTGCATGATGGAAGGAGAGAGCCAAATCCCACAAGTTGTCCTCTGACAGGTATGCACCTCTGCCATAGTGCTGGCAAAATAAATAAAATGTAATTTAAAATGTCTAAAGTCTCATGATTGCAGGGTCACCTGGACCCATCTCATTGGCTTGTGGTAGAGAGTTCTAGGCCCTGTCTCTGGAAGTTTCCACCACCTTCATCACAGCACCACAGGCTAGTAAGCTTTCATAGATGAGCTGCCATGGTATGAATATGCTTGGCCCAGGGAGTGACACTGTTTGGAGGAGTGGCACTGTTGGAATAGGTTTGTCACTGTGTGTGGGGGGGCTTTAAGACCCTCATCTTAGCTGCCTAGAAGTCAGTATTCTGCTAGAAGTCTTCAGATGAAGTTATAGACCTCTCAGCTCTGCCTGCACCATACCAGCCTGGATGCTGCCCATGCTCCCACCTTGATGATACTGGACTGAACCTCTGAACCTGTAAGCCAGCCCCAATTAAATATTGTCCTTCCAAAAGTTGCCTTGGTCATGGTATCTATTCACAGCAGTAAAACCCTAAGACATGTGCCTTGGAGAACACTTAAGACCCAGATTGTACCACAAATTGGGACCCAGTTCCCCATCTTCTGAACATTTAGCTTTTTAGACTATTAAAATGCTTAATTATCTTCCATCTTTAAAAAAAAAAATCAGTGGTTCTCAACCTGTGAACCTGTGGGTAGAGACCCCCTTGGAGGAGTCAGTTGACCCTTTCACAAGGATTGCCTAAGACCACTGGAAAACAGATATTTAAATTATGACTCCTAACAGTGGCAAGATTACAGTTATCAGGTAGCAACATAAATAGTTTTAGGTTTGGGATCATCACATGAGGAACTGCATTAAACGGTTGCAACACAGAAGGCTGAGAAGCGCTGTTCTAGGTTCTAATCACTATAGGCAATGCTCATCACCCTTCACTTGTCCATCATTTAAAACTCTCTGTACAGTGTCCGTCCTGCACAGTCCACCTGCTTGCTCATCCTCTGGACACAGGCTTGGTCCCATCACTGCTTTCCATATCTTCGCATCCTGGCCTCTCTACATTTGCTGCTGAAACCCCCCATGAACCTGCTTGTCTTTGGACTGCAGGCCTAAGCCTTTGGCGTGTTAAAATGTCCTACTCCGGGTGCTGGTACCTGACTATGCATCCCCCTCACTCTCTGTTCTCTTGTTTTCCACAGCCCTCTCTCTGGCTTCCTGTACTTTTCCTCACCCCTCCCAGCTTAGCTGGTTGTTTCCTTGTTTCCACCTGTTCTGTAAGGGCCCATGGTTCCTTCCTTAGTGGTCACCTCCTGCCAGACTCTCTTTTAACTTCAGGCTCAGATGTCATTTTTTTCTAAATTGCCTTAAATCTAAAGCACACAGTCTTCCCCCAGAACAACTCCCTTCCCTGTGCATTCTTCATATGATATTTCTTTGATACACATACCCAAGGTTGAAGGCCAGGAGTCTACGCTCCAATCTCCCTCAATACTACACTTAAACTACACATGTCTCATTCACTCTCTTGATTCCTGATGTAATAATGTCTTTATTTCATAGCCTGTCACCTCCTGCTCCTCTGAGTGCTGCATCTCCTCACTGAAATCCACACATGCATAATTTCCACCAAGGTGGTAAATCTAAGATGAAAATCTAAGATCTGTAATGTGGCACAAAACTTCCCAGGGGGTTAACCTTTGTTTCCATCTCCAACCTCGCCTATTCCTTTCTGTTGTAGCTCCCATATTTTAGCAAAATGCTGCTGCTGGCAGCACCTGAGACTTACTATTGTGGTCCCTGCAATAGTCCTGCCGTCATGTCACAACTGACTTAGTGCATCTAGAGGAAATTGGTTTCATGGAGTTGGAAGCAGGAGAGCTGCCTGAAGTGCTAGATTAGAAATGATGTTATAAAATAAACCAGAGACTTTATATGGTACTATGTCTCTAGGAAAAGAACCTGGAGCCAGTGTTCCCACTGGCTGTCATTCTCAACCCCATTGGGGAAGCTACCCATCTGTGGACTATGGACCTTGTAAGGTTGGGGTCCTTGTCCCCTAAAGTATATTCTTACCAGAGAATACAGGATCTGAATAAACTATAAGTTGTTAATTGCTTTTAGCACTTTGGAGTCCTTATGCTTAGAAAGCAGGAAGAAGTCACCATCTTGGCAGGGACAGTGAGTGGTCCCTCATCATCAGATGGAATATAAGATTGCTTCAATCCAGTTGGGGAAGGAAGAGATACCTGTGAAACCAAATTTATACAAGTGCCTCTTCATCTTTACTGCTTAATTATGACCATAAGTGGATACATACAGCAACTCTGACTAACAAGATTGTGGTTACCAGCAGCTCAGATGCCTATGGACAAGCTTGGATCATATAAGCAGGAAAGCCACCAAGAGCAGTCAGTGTTCTAGCTGAGTGAGGGAAGGCTAAAGGAAGAGTGGAAGAAGGACATGCTGGGAGTGTCTATAGCTACAAGTGCACATCCAGCCACCCAATGGAGTTCTTCGTATTGACTTGTCTTCTATGTTTTCCCCAAACCAAAGGACCAAGGGACTGAGTGCGGAGGGGCCAGTTCAGCATAGAGACCTGTTACAGGGTCTCATTTTGGTCTGTACTGTTTGTTGTCACAGAGTTTTAGGTCTATATTATAGCTACTAGCATCCTTCAACATTTTCTCAGAGTTCTTCTTTCTACTTTCACTTCTTTTACCTCCCCTATAAACATCCAAACACGTTCAATGTTCACAAGCATATATAGCCACCAGGATACTTAACTGTAGCACATTAAACTCAAGAGGTGTTGGTGTTTTGCTTAAATGTAAACATTTCAGAAAGTATAAATTCAAGTTTCACGAGATTAAGTAGATAATCAGAAGATAATCTTATTCTTAAATTAGTCACTCCCTGCCTCTTGCTGTCAGTATTGACAAGTAAATGGGTTCACGTCAGCTGTTAGAGTCTATCTGTGAGAGTGTGCAAAGCTGAAACCTGAAGGAGTTTGTAACATAGGGTTGACGATTTATGTTTATATAGGTTTTTCAAGATTGCGTTACAAAAATGAATCATTTGAGATGCACTGAAAACTCTGAGTTAATTAAGGCAAGCATCATTTTTATCCTGCCAAATACTGAAGCTCAAATAAACGTGGAGATTTGTCTAAATCACAAACTGCAAATGTTAGCTAGAGTTTTGAACCCTGGGTCACCTGATCTCAAACTCGATTCCCTTCCTGATAATTTAAGTAGCTTCCTTCTGATGGCTAATCTTGGTTGTTGATTTGGCTACATCTGGAATCAACAACAAAAAAAAAAACCCAAGCCAGCTGGGCATGACTATAATGAATTTTCTCTCTTTCTTTCTTTCTTTCTTTCTTTCTTTCTTTCTTTCTTTCTTTCTTTCTTTCTTTCTTCCTTCCTTCCTTCCTTCCTTCCTTCCTTTCTTTCTCTCTTTCTCTCTTTCTCTCTTTCTCTCTTTCTTATTGGATAGTTTCTTTATTTACATTCCAAATGAAATCCCCTTTCCCAGTCCCACCCCAACCCCCGAACTCCCCTATCCCATGCCCCCTTCCCCTGCTTCTATGAGGGTATTCCCCCACCCACCCACCCACTCCCACCTCCCTGCCCTGGCATTTCCCTACACTCGATCATCGAGCCTTCACAGGACCAAGGGACTGCCCTCTCATTGATGCCCAACAAGGCCATCCTCTGCTACACACACAGCTGGAGCCATGGGTCCCTCCCTTTGTACTCCTTGGTTAGTGCTTTAGTCCCTGGGAGCTCAGTGGGTACTGGTTGGTTGATATTGTTGTTCTTTCTATGGGGTTGCAAACCCCTTCAGCTATATAGGAATTTTCTTGATTGGATCATTTGAGGTAGAAAGACCCACCCTAAATCAGGGCCACACCTTCTTGTGGCATTCCATATAAAATGACATATCAGAAGGAAGCTTTTGCTTTTTGCCTGTTTGCCCTCACCCTCTCTTGCAAATTCATCTATCCTGTTGCTAAGGTTTCCCTATACTGGTATTAGAACCTACTTCTTCAGGATTCCAATGTAGACTGAAGACCAGATGAGGGATCCAGCCTGGCAGAGTGAACAGCCACTGGACTCTTGTCTTTTCTCTTGAGAGACAATAACTAAGCTAGCCAGACTACAGCCTGTAAGCCACTCCAATAAATTCCCTTTTAATATATGTTCTCTCAGTCTTGTTCCTGTACAGAATCCTGATGTATACGCTCATCTTCAAAGTCATATCCATGATGCTTTTCAGATTAAACACCTATCAAGGTCAGGACAAGAAAGGCCAACTCTATATTTCTAATTGTCGATGATTATCCATCCATTGAGAAAATTGCAGTATGCGTGTGACTTTTCCCAGGGTAAGAAACCTTCAAGACCCTACCATGTTAATGTTTCTAACTTCAAAACATCTTTAATTATCTAAAAGATTAAAAATATATATGATACGGAAAAAAGCAAATAACATTAACTTTCAAATCAACATTCCAATGGAAAAGGATAATTTCTCTACACCTCTGGGCTTCTATTCTGTGCTATGCAGCGGACCAGTGCTCAGACTCCTGCTGTTTTTCTGAGGCCCCTTTATTTATTTTTCATTAATCTGTCTCCCTTGTGTGCCTGGCACTCAGTAATCTGCTCATCTCTCGCATGATCTATACTATAATCCATCGTTTCTCTCTTCATGCATTTTAATGAAGCAATTTTTGTCTCCTTTACATAACGGCTGTCCTGATTTCAAACTACAACATAGCCATTTATTGTCACATCATTGAAAGCAAATCTTTAAAAGGAATACCTCGGAACGGGATAGATACCGATTTTTCACTCTTTTATTTATTTTTTTTAAGAAGAGGGCCTTGTGAACTCAGTAGCATTTTTATCATTTAATTTTCAGTAGATGCTCAGGCTTAGAAATAGATATCCCTCAGACGCCAACCCATGTGGGAAAAATGCTGGCAGCCAGAGTCCTTTGTCCCCTTCAGACCTCATCTGTTGACAGAGTGCTTTGAATTGTTGTACTCCCTGAACTGCTCTTGCAGATTGTCTATGTAGACAAAGAAGTGTAGAACAGCTGTGCAGGAACCGTGCTTGCTCACTGCGGCCGTCTTGTGTCTGGAATTGTCTTCCCCTGGGTTTTCTTGGTCATTGGCCTGGACTTGGACTGTTTGCTCCATTCTGCCTACTTGGATTTGCACATCTGGGTCTGTGTTTATCTGACTGTTTCCTGACCTTTGCTATCTATCTGTGTGATAGCTGACCCACGCCTATGCTCTGTTTCAGGTGTCCTAGACAATGCCCCTCTCCTGGCTATTCTTGGAAACCAGGTCACCTTGCTGTGTACCTGATTCCACATCTTGTTGTGCCCTGCACCACTGTTGAACTTTTTCATTTTCTGCCAACCTTGTGGTTTATCTTTATTCATTTTTTTCAACAGTTAGTTATTAGACACCTAATGTATGCAAATGACAGAAAAAAAATTAGAAAAATGTTCTTCCTATGCAGAAATCACTAATAGGTGAAAAGACCTAAAAGGGAGTACAAATAGAAATTTTGAAAGGCTCTTCCAAAGGAAAGGGCTCTCTCTAAGGGGGAAAAATGTAATAATATGGACAGACATTTAAGCAAGGTCTTTGGAAGGGGTCACTGCAGAGGGAGGGGCAGCATTATGCTTCTTTAGCTTCACTTGGGAAACTTTGTAGTTTTCACGAAGAGCCAAGTTATGAAGCAAAAATATGAAGAGACTATTATGAAGGCGTGGAGGAAAGGCAAGTCCATACACTTGGCATCAATAGTGGCTTCCTGGAGGAAGCTGGTCCTGATCAGCTTTTAAAACCTAAGCTCTACTCAAGTAGATGAAGGAGACTGGGAAGAAGGTGGCAGAGGCACAGTGTTTGGAACATGCTCATACATGCTCATACATGCTCATACATGCTCATACATGCTCATACATGCTCATACATGCTCATACATGCTCATACATGCGTTCCCACATTTCCTTCACCATGAATGTTCCAGTGGAGACACAGTCCTCAGGAACATCCACGGATATGATTCTATCCTGAATCTCAGGGCTCCTGCTAATCCCAGTCTGTGAAATCAGTGCAACACACCTACCTTTGCAAAGCACTTACCTGTACGCCAAACTCTGAAACCCCATTAAACTGAGGCTGCATCCCAGACAGCTTCCCATCTGTGTCTGATCACCCACTAGAGGACGGAGACCTCTCTATTGGGTAACTGAGAGCTTTTGTCTCTCTTAGGCGTTTTGCTGATTGTTAGCAATCTAAGTGTTTTGTTTTGTTTTGTTTTATTGAAGTATTCCTTACACCCTGAAAGCATCAATACAACTAATCTAGTAATAACCAGACAACCTTTCAGGTTTTATAGATATTATTCCCATAGCTTATAAATGCCTGAATCATCACACTGGTGAAGATATATTCTCCACCTAGACATTTTCCACTTGTCATCACAGGTAAATTCTTTGTTGATTGGGCTGCAGAGCATCCGTGTCCTCTACTCCTTTCAGGATGTAATTCTTCTTGTCAACAAGGCAATAAGTCAGCCAGTCCCTGGATCCCTTCTCATGAATTCTTCCGCGGCTGCTGCTGGGACCTCTTGCAGAAATTCAGGTCTTCTGAGAGGCAAACACTGAAACAGGATTAAATGCTGGAGATATTTATTGGGGAACTTGCTGATGAAGGTAAGGTAGCAAGGAGCACCAAGGTAGAGAAAACTTCAGACAGCAATATATATGCAACGTCTCTGAGCTGGCAATATACATGCAATGTGAAGAAGGAGGTTGAGGGAAAAAAAAGCTCGAGACTGCAGTACAGATCTGAGAATTTCTCAGTTGAGCCAATATGGACCCCTGATGCCAGGAGAGAAGTCAGTTGTCTATTGGTTCTAGTGTCTCAGCTACATTCGGTCATTCCCTGGAAACAGCCCAGGGAAAACAAACATAGCCGGAGCACTATTATAGATCTGCAGCCACTCAAAGTTATCCCCAAACCACATTCCCTCAGTGAGCCCTGTCATGAGGAGAGTTGTGCTGTGTTCTTCCATAGGGTCTAACCCAGGGAAAAGCAATCACATCCCATGATATATTTAGGCAGAGGATACACCTATGAAATTCTGACTATTTCAAGTTTCATGATATTCATCTTAATGGACATCAGAAGAAATCACCACCTTGGTACGCTGCTTTCTGAGTGGTGCAGGTGTAGACAAATACAATGTACAAATATTTTATTAATGACAAGTATGATTTGCTAGGATAACACATTGTACCAGGTTACAGCTATTATTGAAAGTAAGAAAAAAAAAAAAGGTTGGAATAATAGTCTATTGTTCCTCTTTGTTGAAGGAATCAGACACTAACCAGCATGAATCTTCAAAAAAAACACTTAAAGTAGGTATGTGTATACTGTGCTGGTTAGGTTTAAGCCAAAGTGACACCAGCTAGAGTCGTTTTGGAAGAGGGAACCTCCACTGAGAAAATATTATCACTATATAGGCAAGTCTGTGATACATTTTCTTGACTGATAATTGATGTGGTTCACCTCACTGTGGATGGCACCACCTTTGCACATGTACTCTTATAAAAAAGCAGACTGAGCAAGCTAACAAAATCAAGACAATAAGCAGCATTCCCCCGTGGTTTCTGCTCCAATTCCTACCTCTAGGTTCCTGTTTGAACTCCTGCCCTGGCTTCCCTTGATGATGGACTACACCCTGCAACACAAATAAGCCTTTCCTCCCAAGTTGCTTTGGTCATGGTTTTCATCACAGCAACAAGAAAAAAACCAAACAAACCAAGAATACTGTTGTAAGGTCAGATCTTTCAAAAGAAATCCTTTAGTTCTCTTTAACACAATAGGAAACAGTTGTTGAACATCTATAGTATATATCTTTAAATATTTCTTTTCTTCAGTGATTTTGTTCATAGTATCATTTTAAATCTTTATTGACTGCGTCTATCAGCAATAATGAATGTAGTAAAGAACGAAGATATGTTGTATTTGTTTCTTGGAGAAACAAAAACTAAGAGGAGCATTCAATGTATCTAAAATAATCAAGGTGCCCTGCAGACCAAAACATCATGTATCAGAAAAAGTCAGCCTTCTCTTTTTCCAAATTCTTTGTCATTAAATCATTTTACAAATAATTACTTAATAACCTGTTGATGTCAGGCACTGTGTTAGGCACCAAGGATACAACCTGAGTGGACAGAATTCAAAATGATCATTACATTTGTGGGCTCTTGTTCTGGCACTGCAGAAAAGTCATAAACAAGTAAATAAAGTAAATGTATTCTGTGTTGCCTAGTAATAAATATTGCAGGGAAATATAAGGTAAAAAGATCATTCAGGATTGGATGTTTAACAAGATTGGCCAGGTAGGCTTTCCAGGAAGGGTACAGCAAGCAAAGATTTGACCTAAGGAATAAGCAGTGCAAACATTGCAAACAACAAGGATCTACATGAGGCTAAAAAGCCCAAGAAGATGCTGGCACGCAAGAATGCCTAGACTCTAAAGGAGAAAGAAGAATCGTGAGAGATAACAGATAAGGAATGAGGAGCCAGGCACTCCTGGGCCTCAGGGACCATCCTGAGGTCTTTGACTGCTACATTTTTGGAGTTTCCAGTCTCCACATGACTTTGAGTGACAGAAATGGGAGTGAGACGGGGGCTACTATGGAACTGGAGTTGAGGAGAGACATAACATGATGCACCTTCAAAAAGTTAGCCTCCAGGAAGAGAAGGTCAGAGGAGCAGGGGCAGGAGTGGGACACAGGAGGAGGAGTAAATCTGTTGGTTGTATGCACTTTAAAGGTAATGTTGGCTGAACAGGGGCAAGAATGAAGCAAGATGGTCAGAGATGACATCTGCACGTTTTCAGCAGGCCAATAGAAGATTGGAGTTACTGCTTGCTGACCAAAATTCCACGGGAGGAGTGGGGTTACAAAGGACTGGGGCCTGTTTGTATCCAAAAGGAGAGAGAGGCAGGTTCTAGGCAGTAGTTTGGGAAGGTGATGCTACTGAAGTTGGATGTTTTAGAGTCATCAGTCCAGATAATTTTGAATCACAGAAATATGGGTGTGAGTATCAAGGAAAGGAAGTTTAAGGCCTATGCCAGGGAATCACCTGTATTTGAAACACACACACAGGATGACGGTTGTAGGGGCATGATTCAGTCATTAATGCGTATACCCTACAATCACAAGGACCTGAAGTCAATCCCTTGAATCCATGTAAAGACACCTGGTGCGGGGCCAAAAGACAAACACTGCATGCTTTCTCTCATGTGTGTCCTAGCTTCAAATTTTTACATTTGTATATTTAATTTGGAGTGTCTAGAGAGGCCAGGAAGCTAGAAAGTGTCTGTGATCCGATGGAAGAGGAAAGTAGTTAAGGAAGAGAGGATGTTAGGAACACATAAGATGTTACTATGGGAAATGATGGGGGTTAAAGGTTTAATCAAGGATGGGAAGAAGAAGACTAAGGAAGAGGATGGGTGAGTTAACTAAAACTGAAGATAGACGAGAAAGTCTTATAGAAACCTTCGACTTTTCAAGATCACTTTAATTTTTAAAGAGGTATCTTGCTTCTCCTAGAAGACACAGATTAAGTGAATACACCAGGTGTGGGACTCCTCCTATGAGCTATTTGTCAGTGAGGCCCCAGAGGCTCTGAAGACAACACAGGCCACTACCATTGCTCTTGACTGTCCATCTTAATTAGATAGTGAGGTTCTATTGCTGAAGACATAACACACTTTGGTTTAAGCACATAGATAAATCAAACTGGAATTGACCTGCTGACTTTCTCCATTCTGGCTAGCTTTTGTTATATCCAAAGTACTATACAGGCCAGAGGCCTGCACACTCCAATGGTGACCTGCCAAGCAGAATTCACCCAAATGTTCAATGGCAGCATGATTGTTAAGGAAATAGCACAAGTATTATCGGATTGGATTTGAGATTTGATTCATAGAAGGAAATTTAGGTCTGGTACCATAAAACCAGCCCATAGCTAGAGAGGTCATAGGCCCTTGAGATGAAGGGAAAGAACCACTACTGTTGTCTGGCCAAATAGTAATGTTGTCAAGCTGCCTTCTCCGTGTTTATATCCACAGATTAATAGTCTCAAGACTTAAGCTCTATCACAGAAGAGTGACCAGAAACAATGTAAAAGCTGGAGGATGGGAGAAAGACTATGACATGATGTCCTAGGGACATAGCATGGTCATCACACTCACGGACCCAGAGCTCCTACAGTTTTCTGCACAAGCCCGTTGACGTTCTAGAATCAATCTAGTAGGTCTCATGTGACTCCACCTCTGGCTGAGGAAGTACTCATAACTAGTGGTTTCTGGGGGAAGGAAAGTCATTTTTATGTGTGTGGCTTCATGGGGGTGGCTGCTAGTAGATTGCCCATGGTCATGTAGGTAACACAAATCAGACTTAGTGAAGTATCAGAAGAATGATGAGGGGGAGGGGAGATGTGAAGGTTAGATGGGGGTAGAGGGAGGTGAGGGAGGAGCTGGTGGGAACAGCTGGGGGTGGATCTGATCAAAGTACATTGTATGCATGGAAGAAACTGTCCAAGAATGGGTTTTTTAAAAATATTTTCTAAATGCCTGTTGTGGTGGCATTCCCTTATAATCTGAGTTCTGGGGAAGCACAGATTAAGCAAGACTAATTCCCTTGACTCACAAGTCAGACAGCCTAGTCTAATAGGTGAGTTCCAGGCCGGTGAAAGACACTATCTCAAAAAACAATGGCAGCTAGCCCCTCTTGATGCAAGGGAGAACTGCATGGAGTTTGTGGGCTTGCCTTCAGGCAGAAATATATTTGAGCCTGTGTGGGTATTTGACTACATAGAGGAACCCTGTTGCAAAACAACATTATTTCTGGCCTTTAACCTAATGGCATTTAACCTTGCACTTGCCTTATGTTACAGTGGTGAGATTCATTCTGTATGTGCCTCTCCCTCTGAGACCTATTATACTGTACCATGAGAAGGCTCTAATTCAAATCTCTAAAGGAGATATTGGTACGGAACACTTTTCTGACTTCAGACTCTAGCAGAACTTGACACTAAAGCCTTTCATTTCATTCCTATTAAATGAACCCAAGGAAAATTCTACCTCTTTCCTTGAGTTTTCATTCACTACCCAGTTTTCTTTGCATTCAGTGCCCCCTGCTTTTGGTTTGGCCTTGTGCTTCCGCACACTTGGCAGACAGGTAGAAGTGGGAATAGTTCAAAATCTGCAGGATACGGTGGTCTGCTACATCACTGCCACTCCTGGAATCCATCACCATTAGTCTTCCCCTCCAGTGCAATCATCATTTTTACCTATCTTGTCTAGTTTCATGAAACCCAATAGGTAACAACAGTCCAGGAAAAATCTGGCCAAATTTCACAATGATTTGATTATCCCACAGTTCCTACAGGTTCAGTTTCTCCTTTTAAAACAATCTAAGATGTTGCTTTTGAAAAAATAAATAAATAAAAGATTCCTCTTAAAAAACGACCCTGCCCCCAGAGAACTATTGCCTTTCATAACATCCTTCCTGGAAAACCTATCATTTTCCATTTATAGACAGAATTTTCATGTTCATTTCCTCTGCAGTGAACTATTTCCCAGGGCTTCCCTTTTTCCTCCTTATAATTACTGCCACAAACATTGGTAAAAGACCAAATATTACCAAAAAACAGAAAGCCACAAGAGCATATTCTATGTTCTTGAAGGGAAATTTTTCATCACATTAGTTTACATAATCAAATAAGATATTGTGGTCCACACAAGAGGAGAAGAGACAACCATATTGGAAAGCCCAGATTCTTTACAAGCATTCATTTGTTCAACAATTATTTTAAGAACAGCTACTGCAGGGAAAAGGGATTAAAAAGCCAACAACAACAACAAAGTATAATGACACACGCATAAAAATGACACAGTGAAACTCATTACATTTCATGCTAACTTTAAGAATTAATTTAAAAGTTGGAAAATATAATATAGCTATTGTATGCAAAGAATGTAGAGCTTGTAGAATATCAAGATCTTGTAGAATATCCTGTCCTGTAGAGGGGAAAGAGGACATCAGTCCTGTTAAGATATATAGTGAAGATAAATTGGGAAATGAATCTTCTTGACAAGAGGCTGAAAGGAAGGCTGTGGAGACAGGATAGATAGCTAGCTCATGAGGAATAGGATGGGCTTGGAGTGGGATTGGAAGATGAGAGAGAGAGAGGAGAGTGGAGTTCCCAGAGGAGGCGTGGTGTGAGTGTTAGAAGGAATTGAGTCAATGCAGGCAAGCAAAGATTAGATGGTGTAGATGATACATGAAGAGGTGTGAGCAGAGATCAGATGGAAAGTCAGGTCAGAGCCAAGCCTTGTAATGCTGAGACTGCGAGGAGGAAGCCTACACCGGTGAGAATCTCTAGTTGGGGCTCGGGGTGGGGTGGGGGAGCAGAGGAGATGAGGGCGCACCAGGACACCAAGGTGAACTACACAGAGTTTGTAATAATCGAAGGTGAGTCTTGATGAGACTATAGGATAGCATGGCGGGAGAATTAGAGAGGGGAGGAGGATCTCAAAGGTATCTTGAAATTAAAATTGATAAGACTTGATATTGGATGGTCTCTGGAAGGGGCGAAGGAGGGAACAGTCATAGTTGAACTCGGAACTTAAGACTGACCGATTGGAGTGGGAAATGAGAATTACAAGATGAAGTATTCAGGAGGGAAAATGTGAGTGGGAGAGGCTATTAAAGGCGCCTGATGTCTGCTGGAAAATAATGGTGCCTGCTTAGGAGAATTCCAAGCTAGAGAAAGAAACAAATGTCGAAACCATCTGCGCAGATGTAACCACCAAAGCCCTGACTTTGAACGAGCCACAATTATTGTTTGGATGTCACAAAGTCAAATGGTGTTTTGCGGATTATCTACTTAGTTTGATGAATGTAAACAGCCAATATCAGATCATTACAGACTAGATATTTAACAGGCTGCATGGCCCGGTTTTGCAGTCCAATCAATCAAATTAAACAAATCATTTTGAGTCTTCCGGTAGCTTTGGGCTGTGTCAATACAGTCAGTGGGGGCACGTGCACTGAAACTGAAAACCCAATTGAGACACTGATTTGATGGCACTAATCTCTGTGCTCCCACAGATCACACTGCTACCTGGCCAACAGCACCCTGAAGCAGAAACCCACTGGGCAGTTTGCAGAGCAAATAGCCTTCTTCCCACTTACCCTGGCACTCAGTTACTGTCCTTAGAAAGAAATCTTCCCACAAAAGATAATATATATCCCCATTGTACTCTAAGAATACAGACTTACTAAACCTTCGTGTCCAAGGGGTGGGGGTGGGGTTGCCCTAAAGAAAGTCATATTCTAATGGGAAGCCATGGTGCTTCTGGGGGAATTTCAGCTAAAGCAGAAAGTCGGTAGATGTTCCAACCCAAATGTTTTCGTATTCCCACACAGAAATTTCAGTTGGTGACAAGAATTGGTGAGATGTCTCATATGCTTTTACTTAGACAGAGCACATAGCCATCTGGACCCAGAAGGGCTGCAGTCTGTCATGCATCAAGAGAACTAACTCTGCTGTGACCAGTGTCGTTGCCCCCCCCTCCCCATGGCAGAGAGAGTGTTATCTATTTTTTGTCTCAAGCCCAGTGACCAACTACTGTTTAGGGAGCACGTAGGCGTGTGTATAGCTCTCATCTTAAAAGTAAAGTGAGGGGAATGAATAAATCTGGGACTACCTTTTATTGGACAACTTATACTCTCAGAGTTTGTCAAGAGGAAAAATATTAGTATTTCCCACAGGCAGAGATGGGTTATATAACAAAAAAAAAAATACTACAGATAATTTTCTGCTCTTTCCAATCAGATTTCCCAGAGGGACAAACAGATCTTAGTGGAAAGCAACTAAGGACATTTCCAGCTATGTCTAGGCTCTGTAGCCTATACCAAACACCTATCAGACCCACAGACCACAAAGCCATCTAAAACAGTGTCAACCAAGTCCCTGCTCCCTTTAACTCTTTCTTTCCCTCCTCTATTTGAGACTTGAAGAAGGGGCCTCCTGGCCTGTGCCCTGTCCTCACTGTCCACTGGGAAGAGGCTTCATACAGGGAGAGGATATTTCAAAGACTGCACTGAAGAGCTTGAAAATGTTGTGTGCTTGGTGGCGCACGCCTTTAATCCCAGCACTTGGGAGGCAGAGGCAGGCAGATTTCTGAGTTCGAGGCCAGCCTGGTCTACAAAGTGATTTCCAGGACAGCCAGGGCTAGACAGAGAAACCCTGTCTCGAAAAACCAAAAAAAAAAAAAAAAAAATGTTGTGTGCTGCTTGCATTGTGCAGTCTGTGTTGGATCTTAACTGAGGGGGGAGCTTTAGTTTTAAATCACCTTCGAGGTGTTGATAATTTATGGTTTGCACTTGCTGAAAAAAAAAGATTATTTGCCAACTTAAATTTTTGGTTGGTTGGTTGCTTTTTTCTTTTTCTTTTCTTTCTTTTTTTTTTTTTTTTTTTTTTTTTGTACCTGGGTCACATTGTGGTGCTCCAAGATGGCCAAGAATTTAAGGTCTTCTGGACTCAGCTTCCTGAGTGCTGGTGTTATGAATGTTTGCCATCATACCAAACTAGAATCACAGTGCCCGCCTCTTCCTACCTCCATCTCCTTTTGCTTTCCCTCCCCTACATTTTCTCTCTCCTGCTTCTACCACACAAATCTGGGGACATCAGTTGTTCTCTCCAAGGCTGGGTACCGATCTGAAGTTTTTATCCAGGGTTGGCGTACATATCATGTCAATTGTGCACTCACTGTTTCTCCCTCTTATCCATGGCCTGAAAAGATTCACATGGATCTGAGGGAAATCATTGATAAGGGATGACAACAACATCAGCAAATAAACAAACCCTGAAGTGCTCTGACTCGCTTAGCCTCACTTAGTGTGTGTGTGTGTGTGTGTGTGTGTGTGTGTGTGTGTGTGTGTAAACACTCACACAGCAGAGGTAGGCAAACTGCAGAGTGCACAAAAGGAAACTGTCATTCAGTGTCAGCTCAGCTCATCTCAACCTGAGAGAATTACGTAAATGGGCTGACAGTCGCCTCCCAGATATTTCTGCAAATCCCTCAAGGCCGGCAGCCCATCTCCACATTCTGTGGCTCACATTTAGAAGGGAGTCTCCCTCGCTCTCCTTGAAACATGCCCAGTGCAGGCCATTACCTTTCAGTGTGAGGTTGGCATCCTTTGTTTCTGAACGTCCTAGGCAGCCAACCTGGGATGTCTACCCTTTGGTGTTCCCACAGACTGACAGCCTTCCACTATGTGGCTTTTTCCCTTGTTTTGCCTGTTTCTCACTCTAGCTTTCTTTGCTTTCTCATCCAGGAAAAAAAAAATCCTCGTTTACTTTTTATGCTGATTGGTTTGGCTATTGCTGTGTTTCAATGCTCCTTCCAAATCATGCCCCGGGGGCATCATCTTTGCTAAATAAAAGACTATTTACTCCAGAGAGAAATTATGCTACTTCCTTCTAGGCTGTAGCTGCCGCAGTCACTCGTGGTTTAAATAGTAATTGCTTTATCGTGGTCATAAGATGCAGCAACAGGGTTTGATTTGCAGGAGAGGGGTGGTTATTGCTGCAATGGTGGTAGCAGGTGTCAGCACTCCTGACACTCAAGGAGACTGACAGCAAAGGGTGCATTGATTGAAACCGCATTAAAATTTTGATTCTGATAAAGTCAGCATGGGTCTTCAAAATGTGCTCTCTCTCTCTCTCTCTCTCTCTCTCTCTCTCTCACACACACACACACACACACACACACACATACACACAACAGAGAGGCACTCTTCCGTTGGTAGCCATGAGATATGACGGTCATCAAGCTCCCTGACACTGAAGCATGATGGAGCTAGTCCTGATTCAGCAGCAGGCCAGTGGCTTTCCAGCTTTATGAAGACTTATGCATCCAGAACAAAGGCGGTGGGGAAAGGGGTTTAGCTCCATGCCATCTGTTGAATTATTGAACCTGGCCTCATTGGAATCCTTGCTCTGGTACCTGCAGGTGAGAATTCTTGTCAGCAACTACTGACAGCTCAAGCAACCTAGGGAAGCTATCATAGATGGATGTAAAAGAACAAAAAGAGAAATCTCCTCCATCCTCATGAAAGCAACAAAGAGGATCTTAAGCATTGACCAGTGGTGCTGTTACATTTTTTTTTAATAAAGACATTATGTGTGGGAATATCCATCTTCGGCAGCAGTAGCCCAACAGCAGCGATGGTAGGAACAATCTGGCAGGCTAGGATCAGCATTCTTTGGAAGCAAAGGGGCTTATGGCTACAAATCTGGGATCAGCAAATAGTGAGGAATCTTTGTGGACAGTGTGAGCCCCCTTTAGAGGGGACTCTGTAAAATTCTGTGCTTCCTTGAGTCAACAAGGAGTCAGTCACCTGGGGTTTGCTGGCTGCTATTGACGCTCAGGTTTAATATGATGTGACTGCATTTGCAATCAGCAGCTGCTAAATCCTGAGGCATTTGGATTACATGACTATAAATGGCTTTTGTCTCTAAGTCCATAAAATTTACAGAGATACAAGGTTGCACTGCTGTGGAAGTGCTCTGTGACTCCCACTCATTCTAGAATGCTATGAGAGAAATTTCCATGCAAAATATTGCAAGCAACGTAGGTAAGAACATCTGAATACTGCCTATGGTTGTTAGGTTAAATGCTGTACCACCTTATCTGATTAAATCCCTACCATTGTCCCAAGAAATGGTTGTGTCCCCTTCTTCTCCCACCCTCCCTCACCTCCCCTCTTTCTTGCTATTTGGCCCAGGCTGTCCCAGAACTCTTGTTCCCCTAGTCCTCGTCTTCCAGATGCTACAGCTCTCTATCCTATTTCAGATAGGAGAAAATGTCAAAGATTTTTTTTTTAGTAACTTGAGCTCAGTTGACTAATAAACATTGCAACGACTCAACTGAAGACTTGAAAACAAATACCGAAGTGGGATGGCCGATAGACGTGGGGAATATCTCTGACACCCTTCCTTTATACCCTTTCTCTGAAGTCAGCTTCCCTAAAATCAAATTTGGGATGATGGTTCCTGAGGATTGACTTAGTGAGGAAGTCCTCTCAGGGTCACTGATAAGAGAATAAGGAAGGTCAGAGAGTCAAGTATGAGATCTCGGGAAAAATACTCATGGAAGTGATGTTCAGATCTTGGGGGGGGGGGGTCCCTGGTGTGAACAGAAGCAAGGAGGTGGGGCTGGGTAGGGAGGACTATATCTCAGAGCTTTCAAGCAGAAGTATCTTCATACCTGTCAGTATACCCACAGGAGACATACACTGGCACTTGCAAAGCCTATCATGCCCGACCCATTGAAACACAGAGTAAACAGGATCTGACAGGTCTAACCAGAGAATGGCTACTCTCCACTGATCCCAGTCAACAGGTCCTTGAACGGCTGTCCAGTGAGAAGAGGATTAGAAAAAGCTTTCCTAACTGGGGCTTCTGACTCATAGTCTCTAACTAGGAAGAGCAAAAAGGCATGCCAGCCTTTCTGTGGCAGTGAGTTGGGAGCTGGGAGCCTGGCATTTTCAAGTTATAGTAGGAGATACTATGGAGGAGGCCACTAGGTGTGATGTGGCCAAAGGACTGCAGAGTTTCAGGATGAGACGTAATTCCCTGCTTCTGCCACTGCCCGTGTTAGTGGTTCTGTGCAAGTCATAAGCTCTGTGAGCCTCGGCTCCCTCAGCAGGAAAAGGAAGAAAATTATCTAACCCAGAATTTGCTGAAACAAGCAACAAGGCCAGGCCTGTGAAAGTACTTTTTAAACTGTCATTGGTATGAGAATGCATGCTATTAGCAGCATCAACTTGTATTTAAACAAAAAGATCCATGTTTCCATTAACGTGGGCTCATAGGATTCCATGATCTGCATGGGAGGATGGGTACGAAAGAACAATGTAAATTCGGAGAATTGCTTTCTCTTTAATCCACCTTCATCTGCCTGCTCACTAACATCTCCATCCAGGGTACCATTCAGCTGGAGATTAGACAGATTTGAAAGGAGAGCAGCCTTGAGCTTCAGGAAAGCCCAAATCACAGACACACAGGACAGCAAGACCACCTCAAGTGGGACCTCCTGCTCCCACCTCTCACATATCCTGTAGCCTGAGCAGTCCCTACCTTTCCTGCCAGACTTGGGCTGAACTCCCCAGGAACTTTCTAGAGTAGGTCTGTGGTAAACACACTCATGTGAAGGTCAGAGGGCATAGATGTAACCAGGATTCTCCCCAATGCCTGGGGAAATAGAGGGACACACTGTGGCATGCACATTTGAATATACCGGGATTGAAGTTAAATAAACTAAGTGATGTTCATGAATAGCATTGTATTCAGTGACATCCAATGCTCAGTAGAAAGGCTCTCAGCTAAGGCACAGCATGTCTCCGCTGTCTCCTGGGCAAGTAAAGAAAGCACATGCTTTAAGATCAGAACGACCTGAGCTCCACTTCTGGCTTCAGTATTTGCCGGCTTTGTGACTCAGGACCTTGGTTTTCTTGTCTGTGAAATGGGGATGTGGGCACTTCCTCTAATATGGCTGCAAGAATGCCTGTACACCACAGAGCTGTCTGTGCTGTTTGGCAGACACTCAATAATGTCCCTGAAATAAAATCAGCACTAATACGCACAAGGACTGGACATCATAAAACATTAATTATTATTATGCTCGTCAGAAAGCACTTCAGGGATTTGTTCTCAGAGGGCATGTAATGGGTAGTGGTTAAACTAATGAATATATAAATGGTGGTAGCCAACATGCTTTTTAAATTCACACTGAGGAGAGAACATTTCTGAGGTCTTTCTCAAAGAGTATCTGCTTAAGCTACAGAGTAAGTTCAAGGCCAGATCATGTAACTATTTTATATCAGGATAAAAGGCAAAAATAAGTAAAAGGCTGTGGCTGTAACTCAGAGGTAACTTTCATCTAGTGTGTCTGTGTCTGCCTCCCTTAGTTGGCATCCATTTTGCATCCTCTCTCAAAAACAAAAAAGAGGAAAAATCTTACATCCTGGGGACTGGGTATAAAAAGAATGTCATACATCACATACATACATACATACACACACACACACACACACACACACACACACACAGAGGAGGGAAAGGAGAGGGAGAGGGAAAGGAAGAGGGACAGGGAGAACTAGGAACTAAATGATTGTGGACCTTAGACATAGTTAGGCATGTTCAGCCATTGAGCCACATCCCAGGACCTCATCTACTATGTTTTATTTTGAGACAAAAGTATCTGAAGTTATTCAGGTTGCCCTTGAACTCACTCTGGAGCCCAGGCAGACCTTGAACTTGTGATCATCCTGATTCAATCTCCCAACAGCCAGCAGTTCAAGCCTGCCCTACTAGCCTGCTCATCTTTAAAGTGGGATATGCCTCAGCTCAGGCCTCATGTGTCCTACAGTCATCCCCCCACCCCCACCATGAGGAGGGCAAAGTCTGAGCCTTAGGCAGCACACCAGCCTTCTGTGGCTGTCAGATAGTGTTGAATATGGCCTCTCCTCTTTCTGCCCTTTCACATGGTGGAGCCCATGCAGAAAGGCACCTCTGATGTGGCTTTTTATGGTTCACCAGCAGCTGAAACTATGATTCCCATGGTAACGGTAAGGATCTTACAGTCTCCTGTGTGCAATAAATGACTAGGGAAGGATTCCAGTCGACATCTGTATTGGTTACATTTCTGTTACTGTGCTGGAAGATCTTGAGCAGAGACTAGTTTAGAAATAAAGGGTTTATTTGGGCTTACAGCTTCAGGAGATTCCATAGTGGTGGGAAGGCATGGCACCTGGTCTCCGAAGCAGGAAGCTGAAAGATGACAACTTCAACCACCGACAGCAAAGAGAGTGAATTAGAAGTGGGGCAAGGCAATTGGCTCTCCAAGCCCTTCCCCAGTGGGATGCTTCCTCTAGCCAGGCTCTACCTCCTAACAGTTCTTTAACCTCTCTGAACTACACCATCAACTGGGAAGGAAGTGCTTAAATACCTGAGCCTGTGGGGACCACACAAGTTCTGTTTGGCATGCGAGTCTATTATTGTCACCATATAACACTGCCTCTAAAAGCCAATGAGCTGTGCAAAGACAGGAGGCTGAGTGACAACCGTGGGTATTTATAGGTTCCTGACATGTATAGAAGGGTCTAGCTGGCTGGTTTGCTTAGAGACCTGCTTTGAAACACATAATAAGCATAAGCCCTGTAGCTGTGGATCGATTTACATTTGTTCTTTTGTTACTATAGAAAATCTCTCTAAGCAACAGAAAAGTCTGCAATCCATGCACACATACCTGCCCCGGCTAATTATTTAAGAGATTGTTCAAAGTTCTTGTAATTAACAGTGTGTATGGCCTATACCAAACGTGAGCCCAACATCTCTAACAGTTTGTAATCCACCTGGTCTCCAGGCCCACACACCAGTGTCAGGTACAGCCGCTGTCTCCACACTTACCTACTTTCTTTGGGGGTGTGGGTAAAAGGAGGGGTTAGCAGTGAGTAATGAATCAATAAATACTCAGTCAGCTCCCTGGACTCTGTTGACATGCACGGCTAGTTTTCTCTAGTGATTAATTACACTTGTTTTTGCAGGAGGATTAATTCACTTTTCTGAAGTGTTTTTTGGGGTTTTCTGCTATTAGAAAACCAATCTCAACAATCCCCCTAGCTCAGCAGGAATGAAATCTGGTTCAGTATGGCTTATCAAAACTGTCAAAATCAATGGCTTTATTTTTAAAAAAAGCATGGTTACAACTGGAAGGGGGTATAAATGTATGTGGGTGTATATACATGTGATATACATGATCATAAGCATAAACCTTTGATAATTATGGTGTTTCTTATTAGGATATGCAGTATATACCTCTTTTTGATTCCCACCTATTTCAAAAAGGCTACTAACTTAAACCTATGAGCAAATCAGATACTACACCTTTCAGATAATAATACAGTCAAAGATGAAGAGCAATATAATAGGAGACACATTCACAAGTAGACTTAACTCTCTTCAAACAAAGACCAACCCTCAGTTAATAAATGTTTGTCAAGAACTTTAAAATTATGTAATTCAACAGCCTAGACATTCCCACCTAAGGATAGAAATACAAAAGAATTGGGGTGGGAGTGGGGGAGCTGCCTCAGCTGGTTCCAGGTCTTGTCTTACTCAGTGATTCCTTGAGTTTGCCAAAGAGGAAGAGGGAAAACACAAGCACTCACAACGTAGTTTGAACTAAATTTCTTTAAAGTCTATTGCTCTATCTCTTCCTCTCGTTTTTCTTTATGAGTGAAGGGGAAATAATTCTCCTGAAAATCATTTCGTAGGAGCAGTACCATCAATTCTTAATTATTAATATCACAATTTGTTATTTATTGAGCACCAAGAGTGCATTAGATGTCCAAATCACTGAGAGCTCCACGTCTTAAATCAAGGTAGTTCACTTAAAAGTGTGGCTCTTTAGCAATGTTGTTTTGGGCGTTTGTGGGTGTGGTGCACATGCGGGCATGCACATGTGTGGATGTACATGTGTGCAGGCGTGCACTCACACTAATGTGAGCTTGGGAAATGAGTTGGGTAATGGGATGTCCCTTGCTTTTGCTAGAATATCTTCCTAACACTCTGTAGTCCTGTTATTTATCTCTAACTCAAAGACTGGAAATTTCAGGGGTGGGGAGAACCCAAAGCTGATAATCTCCAAGTGCTTTTGACCAAGTCTTTATATTAGAAGGTACGTGAAAAAGTACTCAGTTGGTTTTGTGTGATCAGTTACAAGCTATATACATACACTACTGAACTGACATATCACGATCGTTATAACACATTCAAAGGAGAAAGACTATACAGATGACACAGAAGTAAATGTTTTAAGATGATTTTATTTTATTGTGCTATTAGGAACAAAGAAGCTTTGGCCTCACTAAAGGGATACTGCCACTGATAACATTTCAGAACTAAGAAGAATACATTAGGCTATATCCTTGTATGTTTGTTTGTTTGTTTTTAATCTTAATTGTTGTTTTGGGGATACAGGGATTCTAAAGTCAAGCGCAGACTTAATGGCTGTTATTTTTGAGAAAGATTCTTCTAATACGTATGCCCATTCAAATACTAGGAAAAAAGAGCAGCATTGTCTGCCTTCATACAACATAAAACATCTAAAGTCCATGACCAATTTTGTAAAAGGTTTTGTCAAATTCACCAGTGAGCTTCATTCCTTTCTTTCTTATTACTTTTCCCCAACAAATTAGAACTTGCTGCATTTTTATTTATTTAATAAGTGAGTTCTTTGAAATACACAGAAACTAATTTTAAACCAGTTTTGAAATGGTTTAAAATTACTACATTTTGTAAGTTTACAACATCATGATTTTTTTAAAGATTATACTTAGACAGCCTTGGCAACAAAAATAACATTAATGACGGAAGCATTGTTTGGCCATTATGATCAAAATACTTTCTCTGTCGCCCAGAAAATCTTTAAATAATTTCTTCTCTTTAAAAAGCAATGGCAGTTTAATTGACTAATTAAAAGCCTTCAATTGCAGCCTTGCCTTCTTTCCTTAAATTGTTTTGTGGTTCTGGTGAAGTCGCTTCCTTCTTCTGGGCTTCTACCTCCTCATCTGTCCATGGAGTGAGTTCCTGTCTTTTTCTCCTTCCGTGAGCCTGTGTGAGGAGCAGCGAGTAAGCTCACTTCCAGCAGAACCTGCCTGGCTCGTACATGAAGATGGAACCTGTTCAGTGTGCGGCTTTGTTTGCTTGTTTATTTTTCTAAGATGCCTCCCACTAACAGCCACTTGTGATCACAGAAGAATAGCATAATCATATATGTCTCCTGTTTAAAACAATTAAAAGCACAATTTGACAATTTTAACTTACCCCAATATGATCCACAAACCTCTTTGTGACGCAATAAAATATGGAACAGTTATCACCTGTGTTAAAATCATCATGAAGATTCTATTTGTAATTCTGCTATTTAAGGTGGTATAGCCCATAACAAAGCCCAAATTGACTATAGTACATGAAAACACAATGATATGAATGCACAAATGAAGATAACTGGAAAAGCCTTTGATATTAGGGGACTCAAGCCCTTGCAAGAGTGTCCCAGGCTATATAGTTTACTAATATTAAAAACTAGTAATTGTACTTTCCCTTTAGATAAATACAAATGCTCAAGGGATTAAATTTCTCTTCTACCTTCCTCTATGGAGTCTGCTGCTCGGGTCTAGAACGTTACTGAATAGGCTTCTCTGGATTCTACCACAGATTTCTTGGGTGTAGCCTGCTGCTCCACCTACCACACGTTAGCCTGACAACTTGATAGCTGTCTACACTCTCCATATGGGAGACTCCTGGATCACACTTTCAATGGGTGACCATCTTCTTCAAGTATCTCTGACGACAAAGACCTACTAACCTTCCAGTGTCATTCACCTCATTATTAGACAAGCTCTGACTGTTAGAAAACATGTCCTTCGCTGTAGTTTTATCAATACTGTAATATTTTGCTCTCTGGTGCCACAGAGAAACCAACTCACCATGATCCTATCTCCCATCCTCCCCCTATCCTGGATAGTTATATGCCAACTTTACACAGACTAAAGTCATCTGAGAGGGATGAACCTTAATTGAAAAATGCCTCTATGAGATCAGGCTATAGGCAGGCAAGTATTTGGGGCATTTTCTTAATTAGTAATTGATGATGGAGCCGCGCCCATTTTGAGTTGGGGCACCTCTGAGCTGGTGAACCTGTGCTCTATAAGAAAGCAGGATGAACAAGCCTGGAAGAGCAAGGCAGTGAGCAACACTCCTCCATGGCGTCCGCAGGCGTCTATCCTCACTAAATCCTCAAATCAATACCTGTTTTATTTTGTTCCTACAATATTTGTCCTACTCCAACCCCCTTCTCGTGGCTGCTCCTACTTAAACATGTTGTCCTATATCATGCCTGCATATGCCGTCAGATCAAGTCAGAGAGGTGTAGGTGTATGACCTCTCCTGATGGCTGCACTGACTTTGTTAATTCCAAAGAGATTCATCATCACCAGATGAGGCTTGCCTGCACTCTCTGTGTGGGAGTTTTATGCAGAAGTATCTTTCATAATTAAGTTGAAGGATTTTCTACCTCTCTCCAAGACACTCCTGTTGTCAGCATGTATGGCTCACAGTGCACAGTTCTAACGACGTGAAAACTGCTTATTGTCTCCATCACGGTGTTACCATACAAAATGGCATTTGAACAAAGACTGTGTGTAACTAGGGTTACACATCAACTGATATCAACGAATCACCCCTGCATGGCCTGCTGTATGACTTTTAGGGAGACACTTTTCTATCCCCTCAAAGCCCCTAATATTTGTGACTATCTTCCAGATCTCAGATTGTTTTAGTGATAATTAGAGGAATGAGCTGAGTGGGGTGGCTCATCCCTGTAATTCCAGGAGTCAGGGACTGGGGAGTGCTTGGGAGGACCACAAATAGCCAAGACCAGCCTAAGGTACACAGTGAGCTCGGCACCAGCTTCAGTTACAACTGAGACTCAGCCTTGAATTATTTTTTTTTACAAAAAATTAAAGAATTAAACGAGTTGTAAATGAGTCCTTAAAAGGAGAGAGAGGGAGGGAGAGAGAGAGATTGATTTACAATGCAACCTGTAGGTACTTAATAAATATTAATGGGAAAAACAAAACATATAAATAAACAGAAAAATGACAGAGAGCACACTGCATAGCAAGAAAGGGGGATCAGAGAAAAAGGTAAGACAGAACATCAATTCAAGCTCCCGGCATCTTAAGCCAGTATCTGTCGCTGGTGGCAACACAGGATGAATCACAATGATTTTGGTCCAATGCAGTGTTTAAAGAATGCAAGGTTTACTTTCTGGCAGGGAATCGTCTTACCCACAGTTTCTGCAGCTCTGTGCAGTTAATGAGGCGTCTAGTAGCACCTGTTCAGAATTTGCTCAGGAAGAAATGGAGTGAGTGAGAGGCAGGAGGCAAGAGAAGAGGCTCACATTCATCAACGTGCATTTCTAGTCTTCCAGGGACAGCAAATACTTAACTGCCAAGCAGCAAATTCCCATTTGATTGTTTAAGAAAGAAGGAATGATTAATATCAGGCTAAAAAGTATGTGCCACTTCCACAGTTTGTTGCATAAAATATGTTGATGGCATATGTACATTTTCACCAAGTTTTTCACTCTCACGTGCCAAGAACATTGCAGGATGCCTGCTCCTATGCATTTAGCCACACTGCATAGCAAGTGGCTAAATGCAAGCAATTCTCCCACCTTTCCAAAGGACATGGACTAGGCATGATCCAAGCTAGAGCAGGGCTAAGATGAATAACCTTGTAGTCTGGGTGTGGGAAGCTGGGAGGAAGCAGTATTTAAAAGCACAAGTGTGTGTTAGATCACAGACTGACAACTCAGGGTGCAGTGCGCTGATGGGTCATCAGTTATGACCGTGTAACAGCTCTGAGAAACCACTCTAGCAAAATTCAGTAGAAAGAGATTTAGTGAATAAATGTTAACGAAATCTTAAGATCAGAAGAGACACTTTCTGGTAGGACTCTGAAGAAATGAGTTCTAAAATAATACTCAAGTACAGAAATCCCAATGGCAGCTGCCTTCTACAGCATCTTTAGGAATCCTGAAAATCGAGATGTTTGCCAGAGCAACCACTGGCTCCAGGAATATGCTTTATTTGCAGCTCTTCATAGGTAGTAACAGTTTGTCCACATGACTTTCTCACTTAGGAGTGGGAAGTAGGAATTAAGGCTAACAGATTACAATTGTTCTCACTATTTAACTCAGGTCTGAATTTGTCTTGAGGGAATGTAGCTGCTTAGAAGAGCCCAAAGTCACAGCCAGAAACCTAGCTGCAAAGGAGTCTTGTGCCAACATCTGTAGTGGAGGAGCCCAGGAACATTGTACCAGTTGTGGTTGTAATGAACTGTTACACTCACTTGATCAGCAGAAAATATTAAGATGGAGAACACTCTCTATCCCCTGGGATAAAGAGGGGAGGGTAAACTAATAACAGGAGGAATAGAGAGTTCTGATGAGTTTGAACAGAGCCCAATTCTCAATTTTAAAAGTCCAAATATTTTTGGTCACTATTGGTCCTGACATAGTAAAACTAAAGTTAAATCCACATGAGTGTGGTGTTCTGGTGGAATAAATATAAACTAAGGGTTGAAAGAGAGCCATGCAGCAATGTTCTCCCAGGTTCTGCCACTAATAATGCCTCCACCCTGGGAAATCACTTAACATCTGTCTTCAGTTTTCCCATTGATAAAATGGGGAGAGTTTCCATAATTCTTTGCTAACAGAAATTATCAAGAAATTGAAACATCAAAACTCATCACTTGTACGTAGTTGTACACAAAACAGCTAAACAGTCTACTTAAAGGAGTGAAGTAAGATCATCATAGTATTTTGTGTGGTAGCCAGTAAATTCCTTTCCCAATAATACAGTACTACAACTTCGCTAGGATAATTTGAGAGCAGTGGCTAGTCAATAAACAGCCACTGATATAAAATAAAAGGAGCAATGATGATGGAATTCAGTTTTCTTTGGAGATGCCTCTTCCCAGCTTTCCTCCCACAACATGTTACAGAAATCTCTAATCAGGCAGCACACTGACTGGCCAGGTAAACAGAGAAGAGAGCCAGAGCTTCCCATTGTTTGCCAGGCATTGTGCTCAGCCAAGGTGAACGCTTGGCAAGGTAAATAGTCTTCATTTCTCAATGTTCATGAATATGTAATTCATCTAGTCACAATAGATATGTTTCATGCAGTTTTGGAAGCCACGAGTTGTTTCCTTTCTATAATGGCCTCCCCTGCCCTACTTAGCGGCTCGGCAGCTACTGAAGGTCATAGTACCACTGAGCTGCAGAACCCAGAAGGTGGAGACTGTGCGGCCTGTAAATTATCCACAGACATCAGATAACCAAGTAACTTGAGAACCCCTCCTCCCCCAGCCAAGGAGGAAAGATGACTTCATGTAAGTGATGAGAAACAATATCCAATCAGACAACCTATGAAAGATAAAATAGGGTAGGTTGAGCAAACATGAACTGGGTTAAATGAACTATTGCACTGGGCTAAATTTTGCCCTCATCTGCCTGAGTTAGAGTCAATGGTGATCAAAAAGGAGTAAGTGCTACATACACCAAGAAGCCACAAATAACTGTGAACCAGGACTGTTGTGACAGAAAAATAAAATAAAAGCCTGTTAGTAGGAATCTTCAAGGTGACCATCCACCTGACCATAGCAGACAAGCTGCAGCAGAAAGAGCAACTCTGGGTTTTTAGCTTTTCTTAGATTAATGAAGCTGGTAACACATGCCTCTACTATTGTCTTTTTTTGTTCGTTTGCACACACACACAGGCATACACACATTTGTGCACACACATGCATATTCAGATGAAAATGTATACATGCAGACACAGACACATGTTCAGGAAGAGAGAGAATGGCATAGAAACACCTTAACTAATTAAGTTACAAAATAAGAAATATGACCACACTAATAATTACATTATTACCAACAATGCAGGAAAGCAATGCCAAACTTTCTTTGTACTTATGATGCGTTGTTTCTTAAATTCCTTTTATTCTACCAAGCATAAGCCAATTCCTCCTGTCTGACGAATGAGAATAGCTGACCCCCAGTTTCTTTCTACCATTCATATCTGCCAGCATATTGTTATCATTCATCCTTCATGCTTTTTTCCAGAAAGTAGTTGCCACCCTTGAGTTTATAAAGAACCTTTTAAATTTTATTTTTAAAAAAGGAAGAAAGAAAGAGAGAGGAGGATGGAGAAAGTGAGAAAAGGAAGGAATGGGGGAGGAAGGGAGGGAGGGAGGGAACGAAGGAAGGAAAGAAGGAAGGAAGAAAATGTTTAAAACTCAAGAATGTTTCATGTCAGCCCAGTGGTAGTGGCACACACTTGTAATGCCAGCACTTGAGAAGCAAAGACAGGTGGATCTCTGTGAGTTCAAGGCCAGCCTGGTCTACGGAGCAAGTTCCAGGACAGCCAGGGCTTCACAGAGAAACCCTGTCTCGAAGAAAACAAAACAAAAACAAAAACAAACAGCATGCTTTATGTCTGCAGGATAATAAGCACAGCTTATTAATAAGCACAGGACAGCTGTGTGACTAGTTCAAGCTGAGAATTTTTTCTTGGTGTTCTAATCTTTTTAATGTGTAGTAGCTTTCAAGAGTTTGAATAGAAATATGAGATGGTCTTTGGCTTGGAATATGACCCATGCAAGTATGTCACAGAAGCCTAAAACCTTTGACATTGACTGGATAACTCTCTTAGAAGGTGGTTGAAAGAACTAATAAGGGCAAAGCAGAAACTATTGTAAAGAGCTACCTGCAGGTCACTAAAGAGAGAAGCAAACTGTTGAGCGTGATTGATGGCTCCTGAAAAGGAGCTGGGTTCAGTTCCCAGCACTCATACAGTGGCTCACAACCTCCTGTAAACTCTAGTTCCAGGGGATCCAACACCCTCTCCCAGCCTTTGCAGGCAGTAAGCACACATGTGGCACACATACATATGTGTAGACAATATATACAAGTAAGATAAATGGCAATTTTTTATTAAAAGAAAGAACGAGACACAGAAGTATGGAGCCTGAACCCATGATATAGGACTGAGCCAAAGGGAGTCTCAGGATCCATTCCCTGGGGACCTTTGGAACCAACACCAGTACATTTTCTAGAAGAACAGTTTCCCAGGCAGCAGGCAGGTGGTATCCAGAGAGGACTTACTAAGGAAATCCATTGTTTTCAAAGGCTTGAAAGGAACACAAGCATCATCAGAAGAACTAGGTCTCCTCCACAGCCACAGGCAGGATTAGGCAGGATGTGATGCCCAGGATGGATACAGAAGGGCAAGCACTCTCTAAACATTTCAATGAACAATGCATTGAAAACTCACAGAGGGAGGAAAGACCCAAGAGGTCTTCTGCCTAAATATGCAATCATGGTCTTACTGGTTCACAGTCTCTCAACCTCTTGACAGCTGCTATTTTTGTTTAGTTTTGGTTTGGTTTGTTTTCATTTTGCCTAAGCAAGCTCAATGCTCCTGAAGCACCTACCATATGGAGTGAAAGTTCCAACAAAGGCATGAGTCTTAATCACTAACAACACCTTTGCCCACTGACTATTTTCTTATTTTCCTTGAGTTGCTTACAGGAATTTTCAAAACTGCTTTATTAATTATTCTAACCATTTGCCAGTTACTTAGGTTTTAAGAAGGCTGTTATGTGCTTTAAGATCACATTTGTGTTAAATACCAATGTAAATGAGCCACGGAAATGAGCAGAAATGCTGTAGTGCCGGCTTGTGTTTGCAGAGATGGTGGGTCCTCCCCCACTTTGGACGATTTCACTCTGAGGACATTAAACCATTATTAAGATTGGCTTCCCTTCAGGCCTTTAATTCTGTACAATTCAGACTTGATGGCTAATAGCAATAACGCTAAAGGCAAACATCTGGACTCACTACAGGAAATCACTTCCTTCACTGGGAGTTGGGGACCACCACTGAGTGAAGGGAGTAAAAGGGCTTCAGTGCCTCAGTTTCCAGCCCAGAAACAAAATTCGAAGGTTTGTTGTGAAGTAAGAAGAACCAGTGGCAAGAACAGATGGACACAGAACTTCTGAGATTATTCCCGCTCCTCTCAAGCCATGATCTTGACATTCTTGTGGTTAGAAAACATCAGGGCAAGCTCCTCCATTGGGGTCCCGGTGTTCCATGCTGACTGCGAGCATCCATTTCTGTATTTTCCAGGCATTGGCATAGCCTCACACGAGACAGCTATATGAGGATCCTTTCAGCAAAATCTTGCTGGCATGTGCAATAGTGTCAGGGTTTGGTAACTGATTATGGGATGGATCCCCGGGTGGAATAGTCTCTGGATGGTCCATCCTTTGGTTGTAGCTCCAAACTTTGTCTCTGTAACTCCTTCCATGGGTATTTTGTTCCCTATTCTAATGAGGAATGAAGTATCCACACGTTGGTCTTCCTTCTTGATTTTCTTGTGTTTTGCAAATTGTATCTTGGGTATTCTAAGTTTCTGGGCAACAATATGAACTAACCAGTACCCCGAGAGCTCATGTCTATAGCTGCATATGTAGCAGAAGATGGCCTAGTAGGCCTTCATTGGGAAGAGAGGCCCCTTGGTCATGCAAACTTTTTATGCCCCAATACAGGGGAACACCAGGGCCAAGAAGTGGGAATAGGTGGGTAGGGGAGGGTATAGGGGACTTTCGAGATAGCATTTGAAATATAAATAAAGAAAATATCTAATAAAAAAATGAAAAATAAATAAATAATTAAAAGAAACATCAGGGCAAGAGAAAGAGAGTCTGAAAGGTTTTGTTGTATTTTAAGTAGCTCACAGAGGTTCCTAATATAGCTAAAAACCCTGCACGGCACCCTTAAAAGACTGAGAGAGCCAAGTGATGGGAAAGATTTTTTTTTCATAATTATATTGTACACTGCAGTCCAGGTCCAGCGAAAGGCTGTTGCCAAAGCCCCAGACCAGGGACTGCAGAAGCTCATGTATATATGACTATCTGAGGGTACGGAGGGGTGGTACGGATATTCACTGGTCTTTCTCCCAGATTCCCTCTCTATACTGAATTGTTCTCTAGAAACTCTTCTGTGATCTCAGCCTTCCTGTCAGCAGCTCCAACACTGGGACCAAGAACTTCTCTGTGGATCTACTTGTTGCTTGCCTTCTCATCTCCACTGTCAAAACACTATTAGCACATCCACAGCTGACATGGTAAATCACCACCATGAGTACTGAAGAGAGACATTTTTGCATCTTACTCTGGAAGAAAAGTACTTTGAAACCCCTTCTCAGTGCTTTCATTCACCCCACCTCTAACAACTTCTTATAAAGCACCCCAGATACCTAACCTCACATGGTTTTTCTGACCCTTCCTACCTCCTGTACTTCGAGTCTGTTATAGGTTCTGGGATTTACCCTTAAAGCCCCAAATGCCAATACCTGTAAATGGGAAATAGAGTGTTTACAAACAAAGGCAAGCTAAGGCAAATGTATTAAGGCAGATGCTAATCCAATCCAATATTCTTTATGAGAAATCGATATCAAGGTGCAGAGAGGACACCATGTGATAGTAGTGGCAAGCTGCATAGATGACGCTGCAGACCAGGAACGGCAGGGTTGCTGGCCACTAGCATTAAAAGGATGCAAGGAAAGAGCCACATAGAAGATGTATGGTTCTGCTGACACTTTGATTTCCAACTTCCAGCCTCCAAAAACGAGAGAATTTAATAAAGAGCTATTGTTTTAAGCTGCTCACTCTGTGGGCTTGGTTGTAGAAGCTCTGGAAAATAAATCCTCTCTCCCTCCCTCCCTCTTATTTTCCCCACAGAGATATTTAGCATCCTTTTTATTGTCCTGACATTTGCCCTTAGATGCTCATCTTTGACCCACAAGCTGCTGGGAATGCAATTTCCCCAATGAGCACATCTTCGTCCGTAAGAGAAATCATGGAACCAGAGAGAAAGAGAGAGATCTCCACAATGTATCACCATGATGCATTTACATTAGAAAAAAAAAAAAAGAAATCAAAGATCCCAAAACATCAGACTTGAAGCTCTAGACTCTATAAATGAGATGCTGTTGTTCTTTATAAAATAAGCAGTCCTTTTCTTCACCTGCACTGGAAACTTCTCACTGTGGATAGGGTGAAGACAACCATGCATGCTTGCAAAGCCTAAGACGGTGTTTCTCAACCTGGGGGTTATGACCCCTTTGGAGGATTAAAGGGCTCTAAGACCATGAGAAAACAGATATCTACATTACAATTCACAGTAGTAGCAAAATTACAATTAGGAAGAAGCAATGAAAATATATTATGTTTGGGGTCACCACAACATGAAGAACTTGGTTAAAGGGCTACAGCATTAGGAAGGTTGAGAACCACTGGCCTAAGAGCTGCCCTGTAGTGGTCTGTCTTCACACTGCCTTGCCCTGTACCGGTCCTCCGCCTGATCTTCACACAACCACTGGCTTTCAGTTCCTCATTTTCAACACCTACTCCCTTAGTCCTCATACAGCTGCCACTGTGGAATTGTGCTTTCCCTCTGGTCTCCAGCCCCTGCCCCTCTCTGAGATAAATCTAAGGGGCTTCCCTCTCAGCTCAAGTGTGAGGTTTTCTGAGGCCTTTCCTGACTTCCCAAGGCAAGAGGCATCTCCTGACCTTTATGGCACCCATTGCTTTTCCTTGAAATATTTATTAGTTTTTAATTCTAATAGAAGCTCTTTTAATTGAGCTCCTCTGGGACTTATCTGATGTTTTCAAGTCCCTTTGTAAGATGTATTGACTGACTGTCCAGAGTGAGATAGATGCTCATTTGTGGGTTCTGCCTGCCTGGGATCCTCGCCATTCCACTCCCCCCAGCTGAGCTCCATACTTACTCAGAGTGCCGTGTTTTTGTTCTCAGACCTGTTTATGACAGTTGTACTTGATTACTATAATTATATAGTTTAATTAAGTATCACACAAACTGTTCGAATATGAGCATAAAAGGAGAGTTGTTGTTTCTGTGAAAGCTAAGTTAAATGCTTTAGAAAGACACGCAGAGTCCAGGAAGTGGGTGGGGATCGTTCTTAAATTAGCTTTAAGCAAGAGAAGTGTAAAAGATTGTGTGGATAATAAAATCTAAATGAATACAATTAAAATTTTACTTCACAGTGTCTTCATATCTTTCATTTTAAAGTAGTTGAAATCAAAAATTGTACATAATGTATAATTTTGAGTGGGCTTTTTACAAGAAAGGTAAAGTAACGCTTAGGTTTACTACACCAGTGCTCAAACAAGGAGTCTTAGCTGGATCAAATTTGGCAAGTAGATGTGTATGTGTTTTAAGTAAAAAGTAAAATATGTATAAATACAGTAAATATCATGTCCACTTTCTTTTTCTAGTATGTTAGTTACAAATACTACCCTCGTTGGAGAAGGGGATATTTACAATAAAAATTATTTTGTTTTGTTTTATTTTGAGATAGGGTCTTGCTTTGTGGCTCAGGCTGGCCTCTGCCTTGTCGTTCTTCTGCCTCAGCCTCCTAAGTGCTGAGATCACCAATGCAGTGTTCCACCAAGCCTAGTAGGAAATACTAATATGGCCATTTGGTTACCATTGATGTCCCTTGTTGGCCTGTGAGTTCCACTATAGGACACATGCATGTTTATTTTAGTACTGTGGTTTCAATGCTTAATGCTGGCAGCATTATTCGGAATAAAGACAATTTCTCTTTAATTTTATGCTGAACATACATAGCAGATGGTATGGCTAATTTTTTTTATTATCTCTCTCTGAAGGAGGGTCAAATTTTCACTATTTGAAAAATAATTGTACTTCAAAATTCTTCTAAGCAGTAAGTTGTTAGGCATACTTGAGAATAACATAGTAGAATGTGTTTGAAGAGTAGCTCTTCCTGTTGGCTAGTTGCCCTGTCTGTCTGAACCGGCCTCCCTGATGGTGTGGGTATACATCAGAGAGCCAGGGGAAGCTTTGCATCTTCCTCTTCATGCTGTGAGAACCCTATGCTCTTCCATGATCCTGCTTTAGTGATTTTAACAGACGGGCTTAATCCCATAAAAATGAAAAACATTTCCCATCTCAAAACCATTTCCTGCCTTCCCAAGGTAAAATAAAACTCTCCCTGAGGAAATGATATAAATGTGCTTAAATATTCTAAAATATTGTTTTGAAATAAGCCATAGCTCTTTACATTCACATTTAAAAACCATGAATGAGGTAGCAGGAAAAATGCAGGTGGGAGGAGATGCTTTCCAATCTCCATGTCATTTAATCTTCTCTAAGCCCCAACCTCTTGTCTGTACAATGGGATGACAAAAACGTATTTCCTGTCACGACGAATTGTAAGCAGTCAATTAGTGAAGGGCGATATAAGTCTACACTGCTACCCTGTATCACCACAATGCCTACTAGGCCCCATTCTTTCATCGGATTCAGTGCCTGACCCTTTTCTTTATGGCTAGTTGGCATGGCAGCACATTGGTTCATTTCCTTCAGCACAGACACAAGCCATCTCCTCTTATACTCAAAAGGAGGTTGGAGGGTACCGATTCTGGAGTTGACAACAATGGTCTGGTTCTAACAGATCTTCTGGGGAGATCCATGGGACACTCAAACCTCATCTCACCTCACAGTCTTTTAAAGAGGGATAAAGAGAGAAGCTGGAGTCAAGGCCCCTGTGGAAACAGTAATTTCACTGCCAGTGTGAGTTTAAACTTTAACAGCTTTGGTATCCATCTGTGAAATGTCATTTCTGTTGGTTCCATCCTATAGCTCAAACAATAGAAAAATCAGACACCCAGCCCTGTAAAACTCTGCAATTTCTCTATAATGTATGGCCACTCAAGCTACACTAATTTATTCTACAATTTCTTTTTTTTTAGCATTTTTATTTGACTCTTATACTACATAATTAATGGTGTTTACACGGAAAGGTTGTTTAACTAATGTAAATGGCATAAGTGGATTACTTGAGCAAGCCTTAAAATAAATAAGCACTTTTCCTCTTTGAAATTTGTTTCACTCTCCTCTAAATGTCTGGCACAAGAGCAGACTTTTTGAAAATGTCAAAGGAGATATAGAAGTCAGGTTTCTGAGGTCCATTCTTTCCTGGTGGAACAGGCTTATAATTCTGTTTCCTCCTGCAGTGATTGGCCTGGAGGTAGTCAGCAATGACCCAACACATCCCAGACTCAGAAGCACAGCTTTTCTTTGGGAAGTTGCCACTGTGTTTCTCCATGACCTGAAATGTAACCTAATATCTGGCCCTTTCAGATCATTTCCTGCAGTTGGAAGTGCCTAGAAAGAGTGATGGATGAGATAAACAAATATACTCATCATAAAACCCAGAAAAACACCAGGGAACTCCTCCCAAGGTCTCTGAATATTTCTACCATTGTATCACTCAACAGTGGCAATTACTGATAGTTCCTCCTACTCAAAGTCCAGGTTCCATGTTCTCTGAGTAGCAGCACAAACCCAGGTTACTGTAAATTAGGGCAGGCATGATGATCACTCGCTGCCAAGATATTGCTTTCTTAAAACATTCTGAAGGAAACACTTTTGTACCAACAGCTACTTCTTTACTTCTGCTTTTCTCAGAGACAAAGCCAAGGGGAAAGAATGAATCTACTGCCTCCCACACCCACACATATAGCCCCTCAGAGGTCATAAATGGAAGGGCTGACTCCAAGTCATTTCTGGAAGCACCGATAAGGTATCATCTAAAGTTATCTAAGGAGTTGCAGACCAGCCCTTTCAAGCAGGCTTTTTCTGGAGTTATGCTGATACCTCCGACATAAGCACTGAGCTAACTGTCTTGAGGTCTAAGCATAAAACTCAGGTTCCAAAGTAATTAGAACACAGACGGCCACTTCAGTTCTCAGGACAAACACTAGAACTGGAGACCACAGTCAAAGGCCGGCAAAAAGAATACTCGGAGAAAACAAAACAGACACACCCAGTGCTATTTAAAGACCCTCAGTCTTACCATCACATCCTTTCACACATACTAAAAGCTGGGAAATATCTCCTATTTAATATTCTTTCCATAAAAATAAATTTGTAATTTTGTTTTTGAAATTATTTAGCTGGAGTAACCAACAAATTCACTACAGTGTCTGAGTGTCCGTGGCATGGTGGTAGCTCTCATGTGTTCAGACTGCCCTAACAAAGACTTGTTTTCAGTGAATGCTAAATCAAGCCATTGACACTCACACAATGTTCTACTTTGTGACCCTTGAATAAATGTTTATAATTTTGCTGTGGCCAATTTTTTTTTTTTAGATAATCATTTTTCCTGTTCAAACTCCAGACATTTTCTCAAACAAAGGTCCTATGCTTGGCACAGAGAGGTGGGAAATGTAGACCTAGAAGCCAAACTGTTCAACTGGGATAAAGGCCTTAACACAGACATTTCCAAGGTGACTGGGCTCTGACAGCTGAATCCTCAGCAGTTCACAGCCATTTCAGGGACTCCCATTCTCAAATGAAACTGTTTATATACATTCCAAGTCCTGTGCTACTACTTAAAAACTGTATAAGCACCCCAAAGGGCCTTACTAATTAAACACAAACTGTGGAAATGATCTTTGACTCCTTGAGGAAATTTGCCTGTAAACCAGCACTGCATCATGACCTTTGAGAAAAACATTCATCTTCAGTTCATAAAGTCATACAACCAACTGACTCTACAAAACTTTATTTTCCAGCAAATAAACACGAAATCTGGAAGTTGACCTGGAGTTTCATTTCTAGGAAGTTTTTCTATCACTCCACAAAATGTACAATATGCATGCCCTACCAAGATACGTATAGCTTTCTAGACACAACATTAGTTCCTAAGAAACACTCTCTTTGTAACTGTTATAGAGTGACATTTTCTGCTCAGAAAGATTAGGACTTATCAGAGCATATCAACAAAAATAATCATAGGTCTCTTTAAAGGTCCCAAATCCTGTTTTGGCAGTCGGCAAATGCTGAAGTGATAAAGTATGAACTTGAAAATTTCACTTTCAAATTGTGTCCTCTACCAATATCATATAATCAATATGGTTTGTTTAGTGTAATCCATTACTAACCTGTTCTATCTTTTTTCTTTTTAAACACTGACTACAAAGTGCTTTTATTTCAACGATGAGCCCACAGGTACTGGGTGCAGAAACGGAATTCCAATATGCTATTTTCTACCTGTGAGGATACAGGCAAGTAAGTTATTAAGCCTCTATTTCATCATCTCTAAAATGGTACTTAATAAGACTGCTCACAGGATTAAATATGTTAATGAGCACCAAGCTTTGGGTAAGCAATCAATAAATATTAGAGAATTATTATACTGATTACCCGTCATTTTCTTATTACTTACAATACCACCACACCTGTAGCCTATACTACTTAGTCACCTCCTGTCGTTCCTGATTGCTCCACCTATATTAAGCCATTATCTTCCCAAAGCGGAGAGATCTTAGAAAACAAAAGCAATTATTCCGGCTCCCCTTTCTGAAGAGGGACATAGTCAATCAGGAAACGTTCCAGCGGCCGCTTGCACACACAATCCTGCCTTAGCTACCTGGCCTTACTCAGGCTTATACTCTTCTGCCTCTTTTCAGCCCCTCTTCCCCCATTCCCTTCAAGCTTTAGCCATACTAGTCTCTCTGCCCCTCCCTAGGTGGGTCAGATGCCAGCACAAAAGCTACTTCTCTAACTAGCCGATACGCCTATCTTCTCACAAGTCATATTCCTTCCCATCAAAACGCTTAACCTTAATAAATGCGTAAACTAGTAAAAGGGTAATTTTTCCCCACGTCTGTCTTGCCTACAAGATTATAAGGCTGTAAATGAGAGGAGGTACAGCTCCCAGTTCTGCTCATCCTGTTCCTTATAACCCAGTTCAGCCCCAGCCCAAAGAAGGAGGAAGTCAGTAAATACTACCTTAATAAATGAATGAACTCATACAGGGAGTGGTTAAAATGGCCAGTCTCAAAACACTGCCTCCCAACCCCCAGGCTGTTTCCTAAACACACAGAGCCTCTTCTCTGTTCCTTCCCTTCCTCCGTTCCTTTCTTCTCTTCCTCTTTTCTCTCTTTTCAATACATTTTAGCTGGGCCTTCTCTCCATCATACTATATGACTCAGGAGCCAGCAGCCCAGGGAAGAGAGAAGGACCTGGGAGGAAGGAAGGCGCCCAGGCGGCAGGGCGGCGCCCGCGGGCCGGAAGTGCGGCGCGCGGCGGAAGTGCGGCGGGCGGAAGCGGCAGCCTGGCGGCCAAAGCGACGCGGAGGTGGGTAATGGCGCCGGCCCTACGGTGAGCGCTGCAGGCGCCGGGGTGTCCGCTCGCGCCCGCAGGACAAGGCCGCGAGCCCTCCGCAGTGCGGCGCGCTGCAGACTTCCAGGGCAGTTAGCGGGGATTTAATTAAGCCGGGAGCTATAAATCCCTGAGCCACTGCGGGGAGATTGTAAACGCGCGCTCTGGGAACTGAATAAATGACGGAAGGGAGAAATTCGGGTTCTCGAAGAAAGCAGAAAATGTCTTAACTCATGCTTCTCCCAGTGATTCACAGATGCCCTGGTCCCGGGTTTAATTGAATCCTATGAAGTGGCAATATCACACTTGACAGCCTGCTGAGTTGACTGCCTTTTTAAATAAGTGGTTTTGAGCAGCCACTTTGACCTTTAATTGGGGTGAAAAGGTTGAAAAGTGCAGGAGGGAACATTGCGAGTGCTGAGCCCCTCTGGACTCGCCTGTCTGGACCCCATCTTTGCTTTATTGGGTAGAAGCAGCCCTCTGGGCCTGTGGACAATAAAAGAATAAATCAGACTTCACAATTCCCAACTAGTACTTGACCATGTCACTCACCCCTGACAAACACCAACTAATGCACTTTTTAATAAGAAAGGTAGAAAATCGTCTGAGAGTTGCCACCAATGCGAATAGATATCCAGTTGTTTCTAAGGCTCTCTTTAAGTGGGGTTTTGCCTAGCTTTATCCTTATTCTTACTAGACATGTTTTTGTAAAACTATTTTAGAGCTCTTTAAAAAAAATAAAACACTGTGACCCAAAGATTCTCAGGTCCTTACACACAGTGATGGTGTGTAGAGTGTGTTATATCCCAACACTACTAGTACATTTCTCAACCTAAGATGGGCTTCCGTAACATTGGCTAACTAGTCACTCCCTCCAACTGTCTTGGTTGGACACTGAACAAGTTGAGATGGCTCTTAAAGACCACAGCCACCTCATTTAGTACTATTTTGTGGAATAGCTTATGAAAGTGCACATGATGCTCTCTAACAATATTTAGAAGTATATGCATGAGGTGTATGATAAGTAAAGAAAAGAGAATAGAATGCAAGAGAAATAGCATGGCGGTGGTTCTTGCTCCCAGTCCCAATACTGGTTTAGGCTGACAGACCTCAAGTCTGGACCAGCCCTCAAAGCATAGTAAGTAAGACCTTGTTTCAACAAACCACAAGCAGCAACAGAGGCATGGTAACAAGTCTGTCCTGGAAACTGCTGAGTTATTGTTTCTCTGGGATAAGGCAGAACTAATTATGGTTCAATGGGAGATATTGAAACCTAATCCTGGGTCCTGCTATACTGAGGAATTGCCTGGGACCAGAAAGGCCCAGTTGTGAAAATTAAAATCTCTGGGCTACTTTAAACAGGCCCCAAAATATCCTCTGTTTGCTCTGGTCCACTGGAAGCTACCTGCCAGAAAAGAATCAATAATTTTTGTCTCTCTTGCTAGAAGACTATGTAGTTTTTATTTAGACAGACTATTGACAGGTGAGTAATAGAAATGAATATTTTTCTAACTTGGAGAATTTATTGAACTGTGTTTCTGTTTTGTTCCAGTTGGGTGGCTGTATTGTACTCACAGGAACACTACCCAGAGGCACTGTGGAGAGATCCCTCCAAATAAGTTTGTTTTAATTAAAGCTTTTGTATTTCATATCTTGTATATATTCTAGGAGGCCAATCTATTTAGTTACAAGTGCTTGTTCTTGGGATTTCAAACACACTAAGACATTGAGGTGATATGGCGTGAAGTAGTGAGGGTTTTATGTTCCTTATTGTAAATCTAATTTTTTGCACTGCTTTATTCAAGGGCTATCCATCAGAAGAAACCATAAGCCAGCTGGAATAGTTCCTGGATGAGATTTTATTCCTGTTTGCAGTTGTTTTGAGGGGGGATATCCTCTGGATCAGGTATGTGTGGCTCTACAAGTAGCAGGACTGTGTGAGCTTCTATAACTCTTCCCTTTGTATATGTAGCAAATTCTAGGGAAAAGGCTATTGGGGGGGGGGATAGGTAAAATCAAAAGCTATGGCTAATTCATATAGATACATGCTTGCACCTGTCTCACCCCATTCCTGTCCTGGGATCAGGAAGTACAAAGACTATTCTTTTTATTCTAGTTTTATTCAAGAGCTAACTTCCTAGAGATGTAAGAAAAATTTTAAATGTCTGCTGTATTTAGAAAGTATCAGTCTTCAGCTCATGATTCTAGAGGCTGCAAAATGTAAATACGTGGATGCTAAAGTCTTGGCAAGGTTCCCCTGGCTATGGCCCATTACACTAGGAAACTAGAAGGGGAACTTACATGTTCAGAAAAAAGCAATATTAACACCCCTTCCCTTTTACTTCCCATAGCTCTCCATGATCAGATATCTTCTAGGCTCTACTTCTTAAAGGTTCTGTTACCTCACCATTGCTATATTGAGGGTGGAGCTTCTGACACTTGAACCCACTTAGTGTATTCAACACATGACATCAGTAGCATCTAGTAATTGCTATTTTACTTTATTACTTAGTCTTCCTTTTTGTGCTGTTGTGTTGTGAATCTTCCCTCTGCCCCAAGGTCATTAAGGGAAGGGACATGTAATAATTACTTTTATGTTTCTAGTACCTGACTCACTGCATACACTCAGTTCATGCTATGAACATGGAAAGGCAGTGTCCCTCAGGGGAAGTCTACACCTGTAGAGAACATGAAAACATCTCTGGGGAAGCAGCAGAGAAAGAAAAAAACAAACAAACAAGAATCACCTTCCAGGGAGTGACCAAGTGCAGTTAGAAGTAATGTGTTCATTAACAGCTTGGACCAGGGAAGGGTATGGTTGAAAATCCGCAAACTGTCGCCAAACTGCCACCTGAGCAGATCCACCCGGGAAACTGTGGAGCATTTGTTGAGTTGGATACCCAGGCCTAGAGACCCAATAGCTCTCTGTATCTGCTCTCCTTCCAGACTTACAGTGTCCAACCCTTCACCCAAATATCTGTTCAACCAATATTTGAAGAATTATCTATGAAGGTATGCCAAATTACTAACTTACCCAGGCCACCAGTATCTTTGCTTGATCCTATCTCAAGATCCTGTCTCAAGGACCTATCAAGTTAATATTCTAAACTAAATTGCTCAAATGTCAGTGAAGAAAATCCACAATTAGTTTTTTGTCTATTTGGTTTTTTGTCTTTGGTTTTTATTTCCTTTTTTCTAACAGCATCCTGGTGGAGTTCAAAGTTCAGAGCTTTATATATTACATATTATATAGACAGAAATGTATATAAAACAGGACAGTGGAGGGCTACATACTGCTGCAGTCTGGGAACCTGATTGCATCCAAAACCAGAATGTTACAGCTATAAACATAAACATCCTCTTATTGCTCCAGTACTTTTTCATATTAATAAGAAAATAATAGGAAAATGGATTTTAGTTCAGTCAGGAGGGAAGGACATGGCATTGAGTTATTTGATTTTTTTTCTTCTTAATATATATGTTTTTGCTAAGCTAAGAGAAAGAAACTATTATATTACTTTATAGAAAGTCAGCTGAGGCCATCTGAAATATATGCATGGAAAAAGAGGTCTTCATGTTCAAACAGAAACTAATGTGAATCTGCTTAGGCTTAGAGATTGGAACCCTTATTTATACTAAGAGACTTTTCTGTCTGAAACTTACTCCTTTTTTCTTATGAACCTCAAAATAGCTTTAAACAAAACATATAAGCATATGCCCTTGTTCAAGGAAAAAATAGGAATAAACGAAAATATATTGTACAAAAGAATTAAACATGGTTTCCTTATCTAAAGTCATTTTTCAGTTCCAAAGTATCGGAATATTCTACTGATAGCTGTGAAAGAACAAAATAAGACTCAGGAGACTGTATGATCTTCCACAGCTCAGTTTCCAGGACCTATTGTGGGTAGTACTCAGCGTTCAAGTTAGACTCTGTGTTGTACAGGCTGTACTGGCTAGTTTTGTGTGTCAACTTGACACAGGCTGGAGTTATCACAAGGAAAGGAGCTTCAGTTGGGGAAATGCCTTCATGAAATCCAGCTGTAAGGCATTTTCTCAATTAGTGATCAAGGGGGGAGGTCCCCTTGTGGGTGGTACCATCTCTGGGCTGGTAGTCTTGGTTCTATAAGAGAGCAGGCTGAGCAAGCCAGGGGAAGCAAGCCAGTAAAGAACATCCTTCCTTGGCCTCTGCATCAGCTCCTGCTTCCTGACCTGCTTGAGTTCCAGTCCTGACTTCCATTGGTGATGAACAGCAATGTGGAAGTGTAAGCTGAACAAACCCTTTCCTCCCCAACTGCTTCTTGGTCATGATGTTTGTGCAGGAATAGAAACCCTGACTAAGACACAGGCTTATGACTTAGTGATAGTGAAAGACTAATGAATTATTGCATTTGCAGGTCTTATGTGGTCATAAAAATTGGAAATGAATAGAATATTAGTAACAAATGGAAGACATTTTGAATTGCAAATTTGTTTTTAGCAATTAGACTGGTATTACTATCTTAGCATAATGTGACTAAAATGTTTTAATGAAATTGTCTTCTTTCTGAGTCAGTATTAAAAATCAGAGGAGCAAGGTCATGTTGGGTCAGAAGGATAAATGTCAAAAGGAGTCTGCATAATCCTTATGCACTTTGTTCCCGTTCCCTGAACTGGATGGTTCTGCCCTCAGTCTTAAGGGTATCTTTATGGGAGGATGGAACTTTCAAATTAGTTTTAAAACTCTGTTAAAACCCTATGTCTAATATAAGCTAAGCACATTATTTAGGTTTTCTTGCTTTCAGGAATGGGTTTGCAGCCATTATGTCATAACTGAACTGAACATTGTTGTACTCTGAATTGGACTGTGCTGCTCTGGCTCTAGGCCAGTTGCTGAGTCAGTATCTTTGGGATGGAGGATAGAAGGAAGAAGGCAGCATGCACAGACCCCTTGTGATAATTAGTCTAGGATTCCCTCCGGACTACTCCTAGATGCTATGAGGCTCGTACTGTGGAGTACATGACTTTTCTTGGTTAGCATTGTTATCTTTTTCTTAGTTGGATGTTTTCTGAAAGTCTTTTCTTGACATTGTTACATGCACCAATTCCATTCTGGAGTAGACTCCTCTGAAGTAATGATCTGGAAGGAGTGACTGCTAAGTTCTAAAGATTCTAAACACTTACATGCCCTGAAGATTCTTTTCCTGTCAGCCTACCCCAGGCCAAGTCAAAGGCAACAGTGCTTCTGCACAAGGGGAAGAATGCCAAGATGAGTAGGATATGTCATTTAAAGTAACATTTTTAGTATGCTTAATAGAATGTCCAACTCCTATGATTAAACAGTTTCCAGATGAATGCTTGACCACTCTGCTATCAGCTCCCTACTTCCCAGTGTAGTAGTTTCTGAAACCACTTCTTCCCAGTTATGAGTAAAGAGAGAGAGAACAATTGACAGTAAGCAAGTATGGTTACACTTGTGCATGGATCTCAAAGGGAATTCTGAGCTTCTCCAAAGAGCTGCATATTTTCTGCTTCCAAAGATAGAAAATTGTTCCAGGCCTTGTGCAGGCATGGGCCATTCCTATGCCATTTCTTCTGTGTGGAATTGCTCTTTCTTGGGTCACAAGGACATTTGAGACCTAAAACCTGTGAACATGCTTCTCTTGAGTCTCTGGAAAATGAGAGATCAGGACAAATAGTAGAATTTCCATTTCACAGTTGGCAAAATTAAGGCTCAAAGAGATGAGTTTCCCTGTGCCTTAGAACATGTTAGTGGCAGCTGTGTTTCTCTTTGGGATCTATGTTTGTGAAATCTTCACCAATCAATCCAGGGATTGCAAACACAGAATTCCTGTGTAAACTCCATATGAAGATGAACTCATAGCTGTAAGTGAACAATTATGCTACTTATGCTTAATTCCTCTGATTGATAAGTTTGAGTGTGAATTGTATTTATTTAAAAGTATTTTGATCTCTCCAGCAAATTTATTCAGAACTACCTGGTAAGATGATGAATAATATCAGCTTAACACTTTCCTTAGGAGGCTTCTGTTCTGATATACACTGCTTGAGGAAATCACTACTATTATAGTCATAACTACTTCTTCTACCCATAAAAATAAGGGCAAGCACAGAGAAAGGGCCACCGGAAGAAAATTTTCTTTTGTTTAAAATCTGTCAGTGGAAAAATTATTTTTGAAAAGCTCAGATTGGGTATCCTGGTTTGTAATTTTCTGAAAGTTTCTGAGTGACTTAATCCATGACCTCGTGCCAGAGTGTTTGCTCTCCAGTCTTATATAGGCACAGTGCTGTCCAGTGTAAGTAGTGTTCACCTTCTGAAATGTTGTGCTGTAGCTGAAGTATTTTTCAGTCCTTCAGTTTCTCCCTTCTGAAACACCTGTTGCTAAGGATGTTAAATCTTCTGCTGGGTCCAGTAAAAACAAAGTTTCAGGGAAAAAATCATTGTTATTAGTTATAAAATCCTCTTAGAATCATTTCATAACCAATAATTAAGCATTGGTTCTATATTGTTTTGACTTATACAGCTTTTTAAATGTATTGTTCTCTTTAAGTATTCACTTTAAGATGGTCAACCTCTTTCTCTACTCTTTTCCTCCCACCAGCTATCTCTGTCCATACCCAAAATATCTTTTAGCTTGGTAAATTAGGCAGGAACCAGCATGGTTGTGGTTTAGTAGCACACTGGTTATAGGATTAATGCCTTTGGAGCAACATCAAGTACATATCTTCTGGTTTATTTGTCACGTTTCACTGTCTCATTCTAGACTACTCCCTCATTCTGGAAACCCTCCCCACTGGCCTCTATGGAGACATACTCTCTGGCTTTCCTCTTACCTCCTCAGTGGTTGTGCAGCTTGTCCTGGCTTCTCTCTTCCCAATCACTACAAGTTGGATTGCTGCTAAGATCTACATTAGCCCTCCTCCTCTTCTGTCCTACCGAGATCATCTCATCTAGTTTCATAGCTGCAGATACAGTCTTTATACCAACAAGAACTAATTTTTATCATTAGCTCTGGCTCTTCACATGAGTACCAAACCTTTATATGTCACTGCCCACTTGCGTCTCAGTGATTCTCTAACTACTAACAAGTTAATCTTCCAAAATTTTAGAAATAAAACATTGTTCAAACCCATCAGTAGTTTTGAAGACAAATCACACATGGCTTGACAACTATTAGAAATTCTCTGAAGTCTCATCCTGGGACTTGCCAGCTTATTTCCATTATTCTTTATCTCTTTGCTCAATTCATGTTTTCCCCCAAATTTGTATCAAGTGTCCAACCCAAAATTTGGTGTACTTCCTATTTTGTTTATATGTCCATAAACCCTAAGTGATTTAAAATCTTTTTGTGACACTATCCCCAACCTCAGCCCACAGTACTCATCTTTCCCTTTCTCTTGAAGCTCTTTGTATGCCCCATTGTTACACCTCCTGTCTTCCTTGTTTACCTGTCTGTGTATGTTAATATTCTGACCATAGTTTTAGCTCTTCATCAGTAAGGATTATCTCTTATTTCAACTATTTATTTCCTCATCACTGTGGAATTAATGAGTAAATGGTCATTAGTTTGCTACTACTATAAAGCATGATATAACTTTTATCTCAATTAAGAATCACCCTTCTGCCTTGGTCCTATCCTATGAAGGCTCAATGCCCATGTAGGGGAATGCCAGGGCAGGGAGGCAGGAGTGGGTGAGGGGCAGGGAAACACCCTCATAGAAGCAGGGGGAGGGGAATGGGATAGGGGGCTTATGGAGGGGAAACTGGGAGAGGGGATAACATTTGAAATGTAAGTAAATAAAATATCCAAAAAATCACCCTTCTAAATCCATAAACTCCATCTAGAATTCTTGTTGCTAGTATGTAGTGTATGAAGTTGATGTAAGTTTTATTTGGAGAGACACAAACTAATCACCAGATTAGATGAAGGAAAATGTAATGGCTTCATTTTACTGAGAATTAGAAGGGGTGTTCATTTATTAAATTGTAGGTATGTAAATTATTACTTTAATAAAATTGTGATCTTACTGTATAGACAAGTCCTGAACGTCAAACAACCAAAGGACATTTTCAAAACGTTCTTGCAGATTGATTATGTGTAAATGCAATTGAATATTGCACCAAAGGACTTGAAACAGAGATAGCCAATCTCTATTCCATGATCCGAGGGGAGCCAAGGAAGCCTTGAGTGAATGTGTATTGTTCATATGGCACAACCATGTCAAAGATGAATTCCCCAAACTCATGGGAAACTTCATAGTTGGAATGAAGCTGAGCAGTGTGTTGTATAGAGTAGCCCACAACTCTGTATCAATCACATCCTGTCTTAGTTTCCCAGGCCAGCTACCATAACTGTGGGGATGAAGCACAGAACACTACCAGAGATCCCACCCACATTAGTAAACTGAGGCCTCCTCTCCTGCACCCCTTGGAATTGACACCTCAGAGTATCTGTTTACTGGGAAGTGTAGGTTTTGTTCCTGTCCATACAGTGGTCCTTTCCTCATCACTTCCAGCTGCACACATGCCCTGTCACAACTCTCCTGTTCCTGTATCCAAGATCTTAAGTTACATTCTGATTTATTCAGAGTGATTAAGATTCAAGTTCAGCTGGTTGCAGACTCAAAACTGAGTGCTGGGGGCATCATTTGTCCCTATTTCCATAGGCTATGTAGAACCCAGTGACCCACGTCACCACCTCAGCAACCTAACCTGATTACATAACCCCAAAAATATGGGGTTTGTTCCTAAAAGAAGGGTGTGTATTTTTTTCATTTGGGTAAAAATAGAAATGCTATACCATGATGGTAATGCATATGAAGTGGAACATTTAACTTCTCACATGGCACAAATGACTAAACAGAAGCCTTGAAGCTAGCTCTCTTTATAAAACATAGGTTCAGCAAGAGCTATGATAATAGTATTTGGTTAATGTCAGCTCAGCATTAAATTTACATTATAGTCTTGTGCAGAAGCTCCAACATTATCTGTTAATAACCAAGGTGGTACCTGGGCTTATAGACTTCTTGATTTTGCACATGAACTAACACTGCAGCTTGCTGATGAATGATTATGTGAGCTTAGAGCTTTGGTGTGCCAAAGGACTCTTTGTATGAATAAAATTCTGGTCAGTGAAGGTCAGTTTCTCTACTCAAGCGAGAACAATGTTGTTTCCCTCCTAATCAGATGCATACAGTGTTTGAAAGATCCAGGAGCCCTACATAAGTGATCTGCAGCCATAGCCTGGGCAGCTTGTCATGCTGAAATGAATAATCCTTAATAAAGGCTCAAACAACCATAGCATCTTCCTATACTATAATCAGTTGCTTTCATGGTGTGCCCTTCAGTGCTTCTCAGGGAAACACTATAAAGTTAAGTTATCTTCTCTATCGTGCTTCAAGGAAGGCTGAATTGGTCCAATCAGTCCTCCCCCCATGTTGTATTTGATTCTGCCATAAAGACCAATGAAGTCTGCCTGAGTTGTGTTGGAAGGCCAGTCTCCCTTTCTCTTTTAGGGGATCCGATCCTCTGAGTAGCACTGGACTTGAAACAGCAGGAGTCACCGTCTTTATTGTTAGGCTTCAGAATTTTCTTTAAGCACATTCTAAATCCAGTTTTATGCTTTTTCTACTTTCTTCCAGTCTGTGACAAAGGTGACCCAATTGTGCTTCTTTGATATTATGAGCGCAGTTCTTTGTGTTCCTGTCACAGAGACATATAACAAAATACAAAGGATAAAACTGTGTCTGTCTATATAATAGGAACACTCGTTTCATGACTAAAGTGACATAATTTTAAAACAATGCTGTCAGTAAGACCTAGTCATACAAGTTTTTAATCTCAGCTGCTCAGAAGGCCAGGGCAGGAGGAGTGCAGGTTCAAGGCCAACCTGGACTACAGAGTGGGTTCAAGGGCAGCCTGGACTATTTCGTGAAACTCTTAAAGCTTTGCCCAGCATTTATGAGTCCCTGGGTTTGGTTCCAGTACAGAGAACTGGGAGGAAATGCTGTCGATTCACAATTAGAAGCTAATAGGCAGAGACCACTTTCCAGGATGTTTTTTATAGTACTAAGATATGGTTCAAAAATAATCGAACTAATGAAAATGTCACAGTGATAGAGTAGTCCACATAAAGATTTTACTTCGAGAAGGCATAATTTGGTGAATGTGACTTTGACAGCAATGGTGTTGGGGTTTACAGAGTTAGTCAAATGATCTCAGAAGAGCATTAAAGTGTTCCCATTGGAGTATATCATTTTTTCATTTAATTTTTACAGCCATAAGTGAACCTCAAGAATTAAGAAATTTTAGCTTTAATATCTGTCTAGGTAAAGAGTAAGGAGCTTTTTCTTTATATCAGACTCTAATATAAATTTATAATATACTACTATGAAAGAAATAAGATAATTGAACAATATAGTAAAAATGCATATACCATAGGCCATTAAAAATATGCAAGTTGTAAAACTGCATAGCATTGATGCCTTGCTCAGGAAATAAACGTGCCAGGTTTAAGTAATTAAAAGTGCATGCGAAGGTAGCAGTGGGGAGGAGAGAGCAGTAGTAGCTGTAAACGGAGTGGCTGTAGCATCACTGAAGACCCTGCCTAGCTCTTTGGTTATTGAACAAATATTCCACCCAATCTGGAATGCATGGCAGCTCTGTTTACTATGACAGGCTTTATTTGTCTTGGCTGCAGTCAAGACCACATGCTGTGTTTTGTCATGTTGGAAATACTGAAGCGGTTTTCCATTGTGGATGTGAATTTTTTTTTAAAGCCTTAACACCTCAGTCTCAAGTCAGCTAGTAATAAGTTTTCCTTTCCTTTCCAGCCAAACATCAATAAATCTTCTTTCCCTCCACCAAAGCAAGTAGCTGCAGTTCACAATCCTGGTTATAGTCTGGGTACACTGCCAAGGAAGGCCCCATCCTTCCCATTTCCAAGGACTCTATCACTACCATTTATAAAGCTAATTTTTTTCATTTACATCTCCGTATGTAGTACAGTTTCTGTAATACAAGAGAGTGCCACTGGTATCATAGAGTCCTTCCAAATCCAGTGATTCAGAAACATCTGTCTACCCACTAAACATCAATTGCCTATGCATGGAAATGTATCAAATAGATAAATACCTACCTATAAAATTCAGTTTTCCCCTTCATTTATGTCCAGTGTAGTCAAAGCTGTATCTTCAATTGCACTTACCTTTTGGAGTTGTTGATGCTGTTGAACTCACAGAAAGTGTGGATGCTAAGATTTAACACTTAGTTGAGAATCTCACAGAATATTGGGGCATTGCTTCCATTCACTTTCCAAAGTAATTCTAAGTAGCAGATTCCTGCAGGTCAGTTAGTTAGCAGGGAAATCTGGGTAGAAGTGGAAGGGTAGAGGTTTATGAGTAAAGGGAAGATCGTTGCTTTCATGATCAGTGGCTGAGCTTTTTGTCCTATGGTCTTTATTGTAGTTTGATATGGGTTGGTAGTTTTTTCTAAAGTCCTATCGTTTGGTCTGAAATAAGTTTAAAGCTAATTTACACTGAGAGGCCTAGTAGCCAGGGGCGAGTAGCACGTAATAAAGTCATCCTCTCTGCTCTGTGAAGTAGGGCACAGGAGATTTGAAGTAGTGGCAGTGCCAACTGCAGCTCTTCAGTCCAGAGTCAATAGGCACCCTGAGGAGCAGCAACCTTTAGTTTAGAGGGAAGCCTAAAGAGTGACTGCTGTCCACACTGAGTAATTGAGCAGAGGAGAGATTAGGAGGGAAAGGCTCACTCTAGTGTTTCAGCCCTCAAGCAAATATATAAGTACCTGTTGTGTGCACATTGACTGTGTGTGCTGAGAAATACTGGTGTGAGCAGTGCCTGTTCTTATAGCGCTCTGCTGTAGTAAAAAGGGACAGAAAATATAAGTAGTAAGGGATGGCCTCAAATGGAAACACGTATAATAAAAGTATGCATTAGGTTGATTCACAAAAATATTGTGAATATGAGGATGGGGAGTTACAGGCTGGCCAGCATTGGTAAGATAGACTCTTCAAGGAAGGTATTTGAGTTCTAGGACAAAATAAGGAGAAAGTATATAAGTTCCTATGGAGAAAGAGCAGGTGCAGTGCTGCTGGTGGGAAAGGGCTGCGGGTTGTAAGGATAGACGGAGAGTTTCCACGGCTGCCGCTTGTCAACCTAAAAAGAAGGAGAAGCTGGGAAATAGAGTTGGAGAGGAAGGGGAAGGTAAGAAATAGGATCCCAGGAAGTTCATCCTGGGAATAAACAGTGGGACTTGGGAAAGGTAACTAACTATAGGTAAGAAATAGGATCCTAGGAAGTTCATCCTGGGAATAGTGAGACTTGGGAAAGGTAAGTAAGTATACATGTGTGTTTCGGAAGTTAAATTGTAACATTTATAGATTTAGCTACCAAGCTAGGTGGGATAACTAGGAATAACAGGGTGTCTCAGTCAAGCAAAGTAGCAGTCTGAGGAGCCTCAAAGCCCATTGTCTGACATGCTGCTATTAAACTCTTCCTTCTGGAATCTCTCCAATAAAAACACCAGTGTGTTTGTGTATGCAGCTTTTAAAAATCATGGCACTCCCCTTTTAGAATGCTTCTAAAGGGGTTGAACAGGCTTTTTTCCTCACAAGTTAACTCAGACTGATTCTCTGTTAGTTTCTCTACCTACAGCTCTGTGCTTCTCCATCTCTTTCAGTGTGAGACAGAGATCTCCTTGGAGGTGGCTTGTTCTTTCGGGTTGCCATTTACTTACTACTTTACCATAGAAGGGCCGGGTGGGTGCTGCATGCTTACCAGTAAGAGTGAACCCACCATCCTAAGACTAAAAGCCATCTCAGGACACCTCCACTTATAAGGAGTTATCAGGATGCTAACAACATTCGCAGTTGAAAGTTAATTTCATATTCAAATTAACAGACACATGAAATTTGCTTTTAGAAACCAAGTGATTAGGTACAAAACTAATAGGGTTTTTTTATTGTTATTTGTTTTGGTTTTTAATTCTAAATTCTGTTTTGCCTGGAGTACAGTGAATTTATTATGGTCACTTGCCAAACATCTGGGCCTCTCTGACACTCCTGGATTTCGAGATACAAATCTGAAACTTTCAGATTCAATCATAAGCTTGCAAGTTACTGCTTGTATTCTAAAGAGCAGAGTCAATGGTGCATTAACTTTATTGGCTTATTTTTCTTTTGGCAGAATTAAAATGCTCTGGCTTCAAGGAAAGAGCCTGCAGATTGCCAAATCCTCCTTTGGACTCTTGAGAAATCTCTCTGCCTCTGACACAGCTCTGCCTGTGCTGACCTTATTCACAAAGGTACTGAAGGGAAAAGCAAAATTACAACTTAAAAAATAAAGTGTTGCCATTGTTGGGTGAAAAGGTTATACATACCCCTGAGAAGGTGTCAAATCTGTAAAGAAAAGCAGTGGGAAGACCTCGTCTGACCTGGTCTTCACTTTTTCCTCCTGAGACATTGTCATTTCACTAATACACATAGTGGTCATTTTACCCCTACATTTAAAAAAGAACTATAGATTATAGTTAGGATGATTAAAATTGTGCTTTTTAGAAATAAGTCAGTTCTTGCTATTTGTGGTAGTTATGTCCTAGAAAATACCATAAACATTGAATGAACAAATATTAAACCTAGAAAAGTACTGGATTGGGTTCCCACGAGCCCCTGGGCACCGTATTTTTGTGAACCAACTAAATGCATAACTTTAGTTTATGTGAGTTTCTGTTTAAAGATGTCTTCAATACGTACTGTTTAGTAATTAGCATTTTGCTCATGGCCAACAACACCACAACTCATGCCTAAATGAAGCTTGTCTAACAGTTGTGTTCTCTCCATGAGGCACATCACAGCTTTCTTTTAGCACCATGCTTAGGGGATTTTGTTGTTGTTGTTGTTGTTGTTGTTGTTTTTAAGTCACCAAAAAAAAACACAACAGCAAAAAAATAAAATAAATAAAAAGAAAATGCCACTACCAATACAACAGCACCCATGGGAGTATTTATGAGAATACTAGTTTATATTTACAGAATGGGAGCTAAAGCAAGGGGCAAAGCATTCCCTCATTGGACCTCACTTTAGAAATGTCAGGTCAACTGGCAAGTCAAACTTTTTATAGCTTTGTGCATAAGCGTGTTCATGTCTGACTGTAGAAGTGCTTCCAATATTGTTTGAGGGTTGCAAACTTTATTACATAGGCAAAGTCACAAATAAGAATGAATAGCAAAGACTGATTGTGCTTGTTTTCTTATCCCTGGCACTACTGTTAAGCTACAGGAGTAGTTTAACTGTGTGTGTGTGTGTGTGTGTGTGTGTGTGTGTGTGTAGGTACGTACACATGGAGGCCCGAGGTTGTTATCAGGCGTCTTCCCTCAGTCATTCTCCACCTTATTCGTGGAAGCTGGGTCTCTCAATTGATTCTACCTTACAAGCACTGGACTTTGGCAAGCCAGTGTGGCCACCAAGCATTTACAAGGGCTCTAAGGGTCGGAACCCAGTCAGTCCCCGAGCTTTCACTGCCAGTGCTTAACCACTCAGCCATCTCTTCCCAGCCTTGGTGGGAAATGTTTAAGAGGTTTTCACCCTGGAAATTTGGAGTACAAGTATCAGTAATGTCTGTTTTTTGCTAATTAACATCACTTTGTGGAATTTATAATCAAAAAGAAACATGAAGACATCAGAAGTACCTTTTTTAAACACAGAAATTCAAACAAAAGTTCTTTCTTAATAATTTTTCAGATTTTAGCCATTTCATAATTTAAATCCTGACAGTTAACTTATAACAAAGTCTGCCAGTTGTGATGGTCCACACCTGAGTCCTCCAGCACTTGGTAGTCAGAGTGAGGCAGGAGGATTGTAGCATGTCCAATGCCAGTCTAGGCCATGTAGCCAGTACCAAGCCAACCAGGGCTACATAGCAAGATCTTATCTGAAGCCCCCCACCAAGTGCAAAGTGAAACTAATTTTTAAAAAATGAACTTCTTGTTGAGAATATTTCATCTACATTGCTTTTTATATCATCAATATATGTTGTACTGTTAGAAATTATAGAACCAAAAATATTCCTTTATCTGAGACAGTAGCCCCGTGAAGTTAGCTATACTTACTTGGACTGTGATTGCCATCCACATTTTTGGTTCCAAGAACAGGTGAAAGAGCCAAGAACATTTCCAGAAAATAATCAAGCAAGCAAACAAAAACCCAGTCTCCCATTCATTCTTAATATGTATAATGAACCCTGTAAAGTATATAGCAAGATATAAGTAACAGGCATCCAATAAAAGAAGTAGAAAAGTCAACAATTTGTCCTTTTTCTATGACAAGTAGTAGAGTGCACTTTCCAGATTGATTTTAAAATAAGCGATTTTCTGGGTAGTTTTGGTTTCTGGTTCCAGGGAGTGCTTGATTCAAAAAACAAGATTATTAGTAGTTTCAGCTTTGTATCTTCTGGATTAAATTCATCTTCATATTGGGTCTTTTTTGATTGGCCCATCCCTGAACCAATTATAGGCAAGAGAGATGCCCTGATGGTTTGCAGCCCTGTCAAGTGCTCCACCTTTCTTGCTTAAAGATGGCATTAGCCACAGGTCCAGAGTGGTTCCTATGGAACAAAACTATAGCATTCTTGTTACAAGAAAGGAAGGGTGTGTGTTAGCACACAGTTCAAGAACAAGATGAATAATAAGTGCCATGGAGAATCCTCAGAAAAGCCATCCTGATGGCGGCCTAACATCCTTTCCAACGTGTGACGAGCCTCTTCACAGATACACACTGACATATTTGCATTATTAATTTGTACAAACTTCCACAAGCCTGGTTCTTAAGATCAAAACACTCTTCTCAATCCTCTAGTATAAAAGCAAACTATAAAGAAGGGTATTTGGTACATCTTCACTGAGTACAGTCTTGTTTGCTTTTCCTTTTAAGCTCTTACGTTGACCTTGTGATACTTAGAAAATTTTAGCATGATTGCCCTACAGTAACAAACTAGCCACAGTCTGTTTATTGTTAATGCTTATAGCAATTTATGAGCCGAATCTGGCCAAAAAGGTCTAGAAATATCCAAATCTTTATTTCAAAACATGCTCTGAGTTAAGCCAAAAGAAAGGCCTGTCTTTTACGTGATAGCTTAACTCTTTCTAATATATTAAAAAGCAGTTTTTACCCAAGCAGCAGCAGCAGCAATGCTGAGCCTATTTTCAGCTTACAGAAGAGAAGCTATGGCTAGACTGTAGGCACAGTGACTAAGAGACCTTTAGTGACTGCTGTTCTGTATTCTCCCCCACCTTTCCCAAAAGGCAGTTGAAGAGTACAGACAGCAGCGAGGCCTATGCTTCGGGTAGAACATTAGTCCACTGTAGATACCTGTAATACTAAAACAGAAAAAAACACTGTGAAATGCTACAGACACTCATCTGAATTGAAGAAAAAAAATTCCCTCTCTCCTTTTAAGGGTAGAACAGTCACTATTTCACTGTTCTCTGGTAGACTTACTCTTCTGGACTGGGTAGGAAAAACAGGCTGATAAAGTTCAGTACTCTCCAGTCAAAAAAGACAGAAACCATTTAGGTCAATTGTATGAAGCCACCAAGGTGCTCCTTACTTAGGAAAAGGCAGAGCCCTTAGCTAGGTAGATAGGCTAGTGAAAAATAAGGAGCGTGTAATATGCACACATAAGCACATGCCAGTAGGTACACATACATATATAAAACAATAAAAACAACAACCGAGAAATGCAGAGAGCCAACTATCATGGAATAGTAGCTATTTATGAGATTCTGTAGTTATAATTTACTTTGGAAATAAAACAGTATAATTAATCTAATAGAAAACTGTCAGCCAGGCGTGGTGGCACACGCCTTTAATCCCAGCACTTGGGGGAGGCAGAGGCAGGCGGATTTCTGAGTTCGAGGCCAGCCTGGTCTACAGAGTGAGTTCCAGGACAGCCAGGGCTATACAGAGAAACCCTGTCTCGAAAAACAGAAAGAAAGAAAGAAAGAAAGAAAGAAAGAAAGAAAGAAAGAAAGAAAGAAAGAAAGAAAGAAAGAAAGAAAGAAAGAAAGAAAAGAAAGAAAGCAAACTATCCTTTAAAATAAGTGTAACACGCTTCTGATGTGTTTGTTTTTTTCTTTTGGCACGTGGCGGGGGGGGGGGGGGGGGGGGGGGGGGGGGGATGTTATACCAAACACCTGACTTTGGGTTTAACATCTTGTTCTTCCTTTAGGACCCGTGCCCGCTGTGTGAGGAAGCTAAAGAAGTACTCCAGCCTTATAAAGACAGGGTAACTTTCATGTATACGAACGGGGTGGATAGAGCTTAATGGATAAAGTGTCTGCCTGGATCTTTTCCTTAGGAAAAGATTTAATGATTTCGTTTAGAGTTTGTTTCTGTTCCTCAGAGAGATCAGTACTAATTTCCATGGAATTCATTACCTGAATAGTGCTAGACTTTTTTTCTTACTGGTTCTTGCTGTGATTCAGAATTAACTATCGGGTAGGAGGTTCATGCTTACTTTAAACTTTGGTCCCACTGTTTTTATCTTTCTGTAACTTCCATGATGTGTTTTCCTTTAGCAAGCCATAGTACCTTGGCTATTCTTACACCAAGACACTTATGTCTTGATTTCTAAGCAACTTCCCAGCTGGGACACGTTTTATTTCAGCAGGAACAGAGCAGAGATCTGCTGCTGGATGGAGCAGGTGTAACTGAAAAGGATGTAAATCAGAATATAGAGTACGATGTAATGGAACCAGTCGGACTTTGTAAATTTAGGCCATTGGCTTACTGTGGGCTACAACAAACAGGAGAAAACTGTCAGCCTTACAAAGTCTGGGTCAGCATATCACTGCAGTTGTTGCATTGCTCCATGGTCCATAAAGTGGAGTGCTTTAACCTATCCATGTTTTAGTTTATTTTACAGGAGGTAGACATCACACTTCCAGAAAATTCTACTTGGTATGAAAGGTATAAATTTGACATCCCCGTCTTCCATTTGAATGGCCAGTTTCTGATGATGCATCGAGTAAATACCTCAAAGCTTGAAAAACAGCTTCTAAAACTTGAGCAGCAAGTACTCAAGACTACAGACTGATGTTCTCTCATTGATGCAAGTACCCAGATGAGAAGTTTACTTTTGGGCATCTTGTGAACTAAGAAGAATATATTGTAGAGCGGGGGAAGCTGTAGGGATGAAGGGGTCTATTTGTTGAGTTTATATTTCCCTTTTGTGACGGTGGATGTGCTTCTCATGCACTGAACAGTGCCCTGATAGGAAGCAGGCTCTGCAGTCCTGCTGCCAAGCAGCCCTGGAACCTAACTTTAGCAGAGTAAATGCTCTTACACTCATTAAAGTAGAATGTGAATTGTTAATAACTGTGCACTGAGAAAGGGATGTTTTAACGAACACATCTGCATGCAGCCTATTTTAGTGGAATTTAATAATACCTGTTTAAAATTAAACGTTCACTTTTGTTGAGTAGAATAGAATAATTGTCCTAGCCAAAAAGGCTTCACTTCAGAAAGAGAAAAGAGACTTAAACCTGCAGACTGTATGTAGCAGACACAGGTGTACATCCCATCATGGGATTGATTTGTAATATTGAGGACTGCATTAAGTTATCATCAATTAAGTTAATCCAACTAATTGTAAGATAGTAACTTTATAAAATTTTTGTATCTTGGAAATTTTTATTTTAATCATAACTGAACATATCTAAGCATAAAGTATCATTTTATATAAAGTATTAAATGTGGTTTTGTACTCTGATTGATATTTTGTCAAATTTGGCAAACATCAGAATGAATTCTCTTAAAACCAAATCTGTCTTTTTTGCTTAAATCACCTCCCTATGAAGTTCTGTGAACTGTTTGAGTGTTATGAGCCACTAGGTCTGTAAGTGCTCAGTGTGAGTTAGTCTTAGAATTATGGAATAATGTAGCCCACTAACCTTAGACATTGTCCTTACATTATCCATGAGGGAGAATATAAAGCTCAGGGAGTTTGAGGAACTTAGTCCATGGTCACCCAGTCAGCCACTGGGCCAGAATCTCGTTGACATTTCTAATGTTCTCTGGATTTATGTAGTGGTTCAAATACAGCAATTCTAGCTACTGTGGGTTCAGCACAAAGTAAGCCCTCCAAAGTCACTATTTTAAAAAAAAAATCCTATAGTGGCTAGAGAGATAGATCAGTGGTTAAGAGCACTCATTAGTTTAACAGAGCACCCAAGTTCATTTCCCAGTACCCACATGTTGGCTCACAAACATCCATACCCCAGCTCCAGGAGATCCAGTAGGCACATACATGAAGCATATCCATGCATGCAAGAAAAACATCCATGGTAGAAAAACTTCTGGAATGATGCCAGTGTCCTCACCCTTATATAATTCCCTCCCCTATGAATGTGAGAAGTGAGTTTGGTGTAGCTATGTTATACTATTTGACAAAAGGAGGGGACTGTCTTGGGTGTTCCTGCTCTAATTAAGTAGACCACTGAATAGCTCCACAGAAGTCAAAGAGGTCATTCCTAGCCAGCCTGGAAGGCAAGAAAATCTCTTTTGTGAACTGTCTGTTTGGGGTCACATAGCAAGAAACTGGGGGAAGGCTCTAGGAAGTAAATAATTCTTGAGACAATAGCCAACAGGAACATGGACACATTAGTCCTAACTTCAAGGAGGAAAGAAATAATGATCTCAAAGAATCCCTAGCCCTGGGTGAGAACTGCTGCCCTAAACAGCACCTCAACCTCAGCTTAGTGAGTCTCTGAGCAGAGAGTTCACGTACTTCAAGCCAGACCTTAGAACACTAAGATTGGCCATAAAGCCTGTAATTTGGCTCCTCTGAAACAATATTATGCTTAATATTACCATGTTGTCATAGTATCTAGGATGGGCAGAGACTAAAGCTAAAATAGTGCTTAATATTTTGCTTTATATTTGTTTATACTTGCTTTATAATTGCTTATATAGAGCTACAGTATTCTATAATTCTAACACTAACTCATATGGAGCACTTACAGGTCTGGTGGCTCATGACACCCAAACAGTTCACAGAAGTTCATAGGGAGCTGGTTTAAGGAAAAAGGACAGTTTTATCTTTTAAGTGAATCCCTTCTGATATTTGTCAAATGTGACAAAATACAAACAAATACAAAATATCAACAAAAATGGTAGACTTTTTTTCAAACTAAAAAATTGTACAAAATGTTTAGTTGCAGTGGTAAACACCTTTACTTCCAGTATGGTTGGAGTTTCATCCACTTGGCATATTAGGAGCATACCTGGAGTATACCCATCTTTACACACAAAAATAGAGGAAGTCGCCAAGGATAGGGTGAGAGATGACAGAACTAGAAAAGGTAGGAGCTTATCCACTTTCTGTTATGTGATAGCTATGATTTGATAGCACCCGCACTGTTATAAGCACTGTGGCTAGCACACCAAACCTGATAGCCAGAGAGCCTTCTCCCAGGGGCTTGCATTCAAGAAGGAAAACCACTTGACAAAGACATACATTTGTCTCCTCAGAAGATGGGCTATCCTAAAGTACTGATAGTTTGAAATGTCAAGAGATTTAAGACAGGGACTGAAGAGACGTCAGGATTGAAACAAGGGAATTGGTGCTGCAGTAAACTGAATATTCCCCAAGATCCTTGGGTCCTTGTTCCCAGACTCAGGCATGTTACTTAGAGTGAAAAGGAATTTGAAAGTGTGGTGCATCTCAGCATGGAGAAATCCTATTCTCCGCATTTAACCTCATGTCTATGTAAGAGGGAGACAGGAAGTTTGACTGCAGAAAAGAAAGGACATGTGGCTATGGAAGCAAGAGGTTAGACCAATAGAAGAAAGAAATCCCAAGCTTAGGAATCTTAGCTTAGGAATTCCAGACACTAGACAAAGCAAAAGGTCAGCAATGGCGCCTTAGAACCTGGTTCTCAGCCTGTGGGTCAGGACCCCTTTGAGGCGTGATCCCTCGGCTTCCTATTCGAGTGGCCTGCTGTCATGGTTTCCTCACCTCTGCCTGGGACCATAACTGGAAAGAGACTCTTCTGTAAGTTGCTTTTGGTCATAGTATTTAATCAGCGCAGTAGAAAAGTTACAAGCAATATAGGAGAATACATTAGTGTTCTTTTAAACCACTGTTACCATAGCAATAGGAAGTAGATGCAGTTGTTGACATTGGAAGAACAGAGGGAAACTGGAAGGAATTACAGTAAAATGAGTCAGCGATTCAGAAAGCATCCATTTCACCCACTGCACCCTCCCACAATCCTTCCCTTCTCCTCTGAGTGGATGGGGGCCCCCTGGTTATCCCCCCACCCTGGCACTTCAAGTCTCTTCAAGGCTAGGCACTTCATCTCCCACTGAGGCCAGACAGGGCAGCCCAGCTAGAACATATCCTACATACAGGCAACAGCTTCTGGGATAGCCCTGTTCTAGTTGTTCAGGACCCACATGAAGACCAAGTTGCATGGCTGTTATATATGTGCAGGGAGGCCTAAGGTCCAGGCTGTGTATGTTCTTTGATTGGTGGTTCAGCTCCAAGGATCCAGGTTAGTTGATTCTGTTGGTTTTCCTGTGGAGTCCATTATTCCCTTAAGGGCTGCAATCCTTTCTCCTATTCTTCCATCAGAATCCCCAAGATCCATCCACTCTTGCTGTGGGTGTAGGCCTCTGTCTGAGTCAGTTGGTGGGTGGGGCCTCTAAGAGGATAGCCATGCTAGACTCCTGGTCTGCAAGTATAACAGAGTCTCTTTAATAGTGTCAGGGATTGGTGTTTCTCCATGGGATGGGTTTCAAGTTGAACTGGTTATTGGTTGGCTATTCCCTCAGTCTCTGTTCTATACCTAGACCTTGCATTTCTTATAGACAGGGTAAGTTTGGGGCTGAAAGTTTTTTGGGTGGGTTGATATCCCTAACTCTCTACTGGAGTTCCTGCCTGGCCACAGGAGGTAGCCTCCCTAGCCTCCATATCCCCAGTGCTGTGAGTCACAGCTAAGGATACCCCATTGATTCTTGGGAGCCTCCTCTATCCTAGGTCTATGTCTCTTCCTGGAGACCACCTCATCCCCATCAGGTGCTAATTTCCACTCTTTCTCATGGCCATCCCGCCACCCCCTGCCCCTCCCTACACTACCTCATACCCCGCCCCCAATTTTCCTCCTGATCCTCTCTTCCACCCAGTTACCTCCTATCTGCCTTTAACAGACATTCTATTCCCCCTTCCAAGTGAGACTCAAGCATCCTTGCTTGTACCCTCCTTCCTGTCCAGCCTCCTTGGGTCTGTGGATTGTAGCAAGGACATCCGATATTTTAATGGCCAATGTCCACTTATAAGTGAATGTGTACTGTGCATGTCCTTTTGGGAATTCATGACCTCACTCAGAAGGATATTGTCAAGATCCACCCATTTGCTTGCAGAATTCATGATGACTTTGTTTTTCATAGCTGAATACTATTCCATTGTGTAAATGTACCACATTTTCTTTATCCATTCTTCAGTTGAGGGACATTTAGGTTATTTCTAGTTTCTGGCTATTACAAACAAAGTTGCTGTGAACATAGTTGAGCAAGTGTCTTTGTAGGATAGTGGAGCATCTTTTGGGTATATGCCCAGTAGTGGTATAGCTGGGTCTTGAGGTAGAACTATTCCCAGCTTTCTGAGAAACTGCCAAATTGACTTCCAAAGTGCTTGTACAAGTTTTCACTCCCACCAGCAATGGAGGAGTGTTTCCCTTGTTCCACATACTCGCCAGCATGTGCTATCACTTGATTGTTTGGTATTAGCCATTCTGATAGGTGTAAGATAAAAATCTCAGAGTTGTTTTGGTTTGCACTTCCCTGACGACTAAGGACTTTGAACATTTCTTTAAGTGCGTCTCAGATATTTGAAATTCCTCTGTTGAGAATTCTGTTTAGCTCTCTGCCCCATTTTTTTTGGGTGGGTGCAGAGAACTTTATTGATGGTATTGAAGAGTAGGGAGGGTTCCCTAAGCCCCTCCTGTTATTCTGGGGTGGAAATTGTGAGGGAGATGCTCAGAGTTGGGATAGGGACTCCTCAGCAACTGAGGGCCTCTCTCTTTTGCTCTCAGTGTCCTTGCTGGGGTGGGTGGTCCAGGGCTTCTTACTCCTTGGAGGCCATGTAGGCCATGAGGTCCACCACCCTGTTGCTGTAGCCGTATTCATTGTCATACCAGGAAATGAGCTTCACAAAGTTGTCATTGAGAGCAATGCCAGCCCCAGCATCAAAGGTGGAGGAGTGGGAGTTGCTGTTGAAGTCGCAGGAGACAACCTGGTCCTCA
>LR750802.1:0-86947 GCA_902729485.2 Mus minutoides | reverse complement strand
AGCAGAAGGGGCGGAGATGACGACCCTTTTGGCTCCACCCTTCAAGTGTCTGCCCCATTTTTTTAATTGGGTTATTTGAGTTGTTGGTATTTAATTTCTTGAGTTCTTTATAAATTTTGGATATTAGCCCTCTGTCATATGTAGGATTGGTGAAGATCTCTTCCCAATCTGTAGGTTGCTGTTTTGTTCTGTTGACAGTGTCCTTTGACTTATTGACAGAAGCTTTGCAGTTTCATGAGGTCCTGTTTTCAATTGTGGATCTTAGAGCCTGAGCCATTGGTGTTCTGCTCAGGAACTTGTCTCCTGCACCAATGAGTTCAAGGGCATTTCCCACTTTCTCTTCAGTGAGATTTAGTGTATCTAGTTTTCTGTTGAGGTCCTTAATCCAGTTGGACTTGAGTTTTGTGCAGGATGATAAATATGGATCTATTTGCATTCTTCTACATGTAGTTAGACCAGCACCATTTATTGAAGGTGCTTTCTTTTTTCCATTGTATGGTTTTGCTTTTTTTTTTCTTTTAATGGAGGCATTTAGTGATATAAGCTTTACTCTTAGCACTTCTTTCATTTTGTCCCATAACTTTGGGTATGCTGTGCCTTCATTTTCATTTGATTCTTGAAAGTCTTTATTTCTTTATTTCTTCCCTGACCAGAGATCATTGAGAAGAGGGTTGTTCCATTGTTTCCATGAATGTGTAGGCTTTCTGGTGTTTCTGCTGTTGTTGAAGTCCAGCTTTAGTACATGATGGTCTGATAAGATATGAGGCATTATTTCAATTTTCTTGTATCTGTTGAGGCTTGCTTTGTGACCAACTATATGGTCAGTTTTTGGAGAAGGACCCATGAGGTGTTGAAAAGAAGGTATATTTTTTTTATGTTTGGGTGAAATATTCTATAGGTGTCTATTAGGTCCATTTTATTCATAATGTCTACTAGTTTCATTATTTCTCTGTTTAGTTTCTGTCTTGATGACTGTCAATTGGGGAATAGGATGTTGAAGTTTCCTGTTAATGTGTGGGGTTCAATTACAATTTAAGCTTTAGCAGTTTTTCAAGTGTGGGTGCCCTTGTGTTTAGAGCATAGATGTTCAGAATTGAGATATCATCTTGGCAGATTTTTCCTATAATGAGTGTGAAGTGTCCTTTACTATCTCTTTTGATTATTTTTGGTTGCAAGTCTATTATTTAGATATTAGAATGGCTACTCCAGCTTGTTTCTTTGGTCTGTTTGCTTAGAAAGCTTTTTTCCAACCCTTTACTCTGAGATAATGTCTATTTTTATTGCTGAATTGTGTTTCTTGTATACAGCAGAATAATAGATCCTATTTTCACATTCATTCTGTTAGCCTGTGTCTTTTTATTGGGGAATTGAGTCCATTGGTGTTGAGAGATATTAATGACCAGTGATTGTTATTTCAGGTATTTTGCTGTTGGTAGTGTTACTGTGTGTGTTTGTGTGTTGGTGTGTGCTTTGCTTGCTTTTGCTGGTATGGAGTTACTTATTTACTATGTTTTCTTGGATGTAGTTATCTTCCTGGAGTTGGAATTTTCCTCCTAGTATTTTTTGTAGGACTGCATTTGTGGCTAGATATTGTTTAGATTTGGATCTATGGTGATTGAGAGCTTTGCTGGTCATAGTAGTCTAGGTTGGCATCTGTGGTTTTTTAGAGGTTGCAAGATACCTGTCCAGGCCCTTCTAGCTTCTAGAGTCTCTGTTAAGAATTTGAATGTAATTCTGATAGGTCTACCTTTATATGTTACCTGTCCTTTTTCCCTTGCAGCTTTTAATATTCTTTCTTTGTTCTATAGATTTTGTGTTTTAATTATTATGTGGCAGGAGGATTTTCTTTTCTGGTCCAGTCTAATTGGTGTTCTATAATCTTCTTGTATGTTTATAGGCATCTCTTTCTTTAGGTTGGGAAAGTTTTCTTCTATGATTTTGTTGAGAGTATTTTCTGGGCCTTGGAGCTAGGACTCTTCACCTTCTTCTCATCCTGTTATTCTTAGGTTAGGCCTTTTCATGGTATCCCGGATTTCCTGGATGTTTAGTGTCAGGAATTTTTTAGATTTAACATTTTCTTTGACTGATGTATAAGTTTCTTCTATTGTATCTTCTATGCCTGAGATTCTCTCTTCCATCTCCTGTATTCTGTTGGTGATGCTTGCATCTGTTGTTCCTGTTCTCTTACCTAGGTTTTCTACCTCCAGAGTTCCCTCAGTTTGTGCTTTCTTTATTACTTCTATTTCCACTTTCAGGTCTTACACAGTTTTATTTATTTCCTTCATCTGTTTAATCTTATTTTCATATATATCTGTAAGAGATTAATTTTCTTCCTCTTCAAAGACATCTACATGTTTGATTGTATTTTCCTGTATTTCTGTAAGGGAAATTACCTTCATTACCTCTGTAAAAAAGCCTCTATCATCTTTATAAGATTGGATTTAAGGTCATTTTCCTTGTGCTTCAGTTGTGTTAGGATATCCAGGGCTTGCTGTAGAAGGGTATCTGTCCTCTGAAGGTGTCATGGTGCCCTGGCTTTTGTTAATTGTGTTCTTTCAAGGACCTTTAGCCATCTGGATGGCTTTGGTCCCTGCATATTCCTGTTGTAGTAGGTATTGGGAAGGGGTGTAAAAGTATCCATTTCTTAGAAAGTTTTCACAGATACCTCATTAGAGTCTCTAAAAAAAAATTCAGAAAAGATCTGAAAAAATATCTCCTTAGTCCCAGGCAGTACCAGGACTAGACTGCCTTCATCTTCAGCCTATCTTAGGAATGGTTAGTGCTTAGCAAGTGCATTCAGGAACCCCCAGGGTGGCCCTAACTCTGGACAGTAAATTATGGTAACCCTTCGTGGTCCACAGACACATGGCTCTTGTTCACCATGGAGAACAGTATAGTTTATACTATGACCCTAAGTACCTGCCATAGATGTCAGAGCCAGCAAAGACTGGCCTTTGGTCAGTCTGGTTTAGGACTGATGCTTTGCATTTTAACATCCCTCTGGTTGAAAGAAGAGAACTACTATAGCTTACATTCTGAACTGAGAAACCTGAAATGTAAACCTTCAGGAAAGAGGAGAAATGCTAGAGTCATACAACAGATGGGGAGTAGCAACACTGAAACACAATGCCTATCAATGGAATAGAAACGAGTCCAGCCAGGGTACCTTATGAGAGTTGAGAACATACCCCTTTCATATTGAAATGCTTTATATGAGGTGTTACTGATAGAATACTTTCTGTCCTTAGAAATGGGGTAGACTGATAACAGAGACTCTTGAATGATTCAGTAACAGCAGGATGTAGAGATGATACAAGTTAAAGGCAAGTTGAATCTTTGACCAAATTAAGCTACTTACATTCATTCATCAACATGCTATAAATTCTAAACTCTGACAGCAGTGCAGGACCAGGTTATTCAAAAGACCCCAGCCATCCTGAGTCACCACCACAATGCCAACCCATTCTCTGGCCTTGGAGGCAAGAGATAAAATTTTATTTTTTAAAACTTCTTAAAAAATAATAAAGGGACCAGTGAGGTGACTTGTAGATAAAGGCACTTGCTGCCAAGCCTGGCGACCTGAATTCAGTATCTGGAACTCTTATATTAGGAGAGAACCAACTCCCAAAAGTTGTCCTCTGGTTTCTACATGTGTATGTATGTGTGCATGCACACACACACACACACACACACACACAAATATAAGGGGGGAAACTTAATGGGTGGCAAGATGGCTTGATAGGTAAACATGTTTGCCACCAAGCCTGATCACCTGAGTTAATCCCCAGAACCCTTCGGGTAGGAGGAGAGAACCAACTCCCACAAGTTGTCCTCTGACTTCCTTAGGCATGGCACATATGTGTGCACATGCAGAGAGAATAAATGAAAACAAGCAGCCAAAAGTGTTCAAATACATAATAGCACTAAGCTAACAGTCGGTTGAGAAGCTCTTACACAGAGCAGCTTACTCCTTGGCCTAGTAAGTAAAGCATCGCTCTGTGTTCTTTGTTATGAGTTTAAGAGCAAGAAGAGAAAATAGATGCTTGACAGAGACAGAGTTGGGCTGGGGTTGGGGGTGAGAAAGGACTGCCAGAGGAGCTGAGGTTTAACTGTAGCTCATCCAATATTACTTTGTCAATTTATTCTTAAAGCTAGTCTCACTCTGAAGGTTCAAGGAATTAAGACATTCAGAGACTACAAATTGGAGGATTTGTTCCCATTGTGACTACTGGCTTGTAGTATCAGTCTTTTATTCTGCATGGCATCTTTCGCCTTGCAAACTAGCAAGATCCCTGAATTTGGCAAGGATCCTGCTCTGTGAAGCATTTTCAAGTTTAGAGTTTTAGCAGTGGCAGATTTCTCAAAGCCAGTAATAGAGAAAAGGTGGCGAGGGCTATGGGTCTGCAGAGTTCCCACCTGACAGCATGGAACGACCTCTCTGCTGGAGAATGCAGGCCACAACCTGTCCAGGGGAGTCAGGGACTTTCAATTAGATGTTCTTAAAGCTCCTTGCCTTATTAGCAAACAAAACAGTTCAGATATTCCCTCTTTTACCTTATTTGTATATAATGGTATTTTCTGTTTATACATGGAGAACATATTGTATAGTTCTTGATATGTTTGTAATCTGCACAGAGTGAGGCCAAATGCTGCCTTCAAAGGTAGCAAGAGACACCCTTGCCATTTAAACTAAATTGTCCAATGGAGGGAAGAAGAGTAAAGTTGATGATTTTAAATACTTAAGAAGAAACATCACTTTGCCACTGGTGCAGAACCTATAATTATGTGCAATTCCCTGCTTAAGACTCTTTAGTTATGCTGAACAATTGGGGAAAAAACTAAATAATGGGGAGGAGAAAAGAAGGGAGTTTTAAACACTCAACACAAGATGTTCTTTTAAATAGAGACATCGCCTCACCAGAAGGGAGCAGTTAAGGGTCTGATTGTCCCACTGGCACACTATTATCAAATCATCATCTTTAAACCATGGATTTGCAATGCTAAATCTTCATCATTAGTTTGAAACCAAGACTGGTTCCTCCTGTTGACAAGGCATGATCATTTTTCATTTATATATATATATAAATGAAAATATATATATATATATTGCTCTCTGCAAAAGATAAACCTTTAAACCTTGGAAATAAGTCTTTTTTTCTTACCAAACCCATAACGTGATCCTCTTTTTAATCACTGACACAGCACTATCAGATCAGAGAACATGCCTTGCTCAGTTAGAAGCATACTGCGATTTTCATCAGAACTAAGAACATGGTTGTAGACCTCGGGAAGATATGTTCAACATAGGCTTGTCACTGGCTCTTTTAATTCTGTTCAGGAAGTGTCCTCTGAAATCCCTGATTGACAAGGGGATGCTTTCTGGTGGCCAAGTCAGGTGTCCTACAGAATAAAGAGAGCTTCCAAATGAGAGGCACAAGACTTGGAGACAGGAGGATTGCAGAGGTGTTAGTTACTCTTTCTGTCGGTGTCCAAATACCTGAAGAGAGCAGCTCAGAAGGATGGCATTAATGGTGAGGGAGTCATGAATGAGGGGCACCATCCACATAGGAACTTGAACTTGTGGCAGGTGTCTTACATTTTGGTAGCTCAGGAAGCAGAGGACAAGTGAGGGTAGGTTCTAACACATAAGGACCTAGCTAGGCCCCACCACTCCCAAAGTTTCCATAGCCTCCAAGAATAGCACCAACATCGGGACCAAGTATTCAAACACAATGCTTGTGAGAACAAATCACATTCAACACAGTACCCTGGCCCCTCTGATTCCTCAGGGCTTCATCCACATCTCACACTGCAGACAGAGTTATACCAAACAAAAGGTGCTCTGGCTCTGTGTGGCTGTCCAAGCTTTTAATGCCAGTGCTCAGGAGGCAGAGGAAGGTGTTTCTCTTGAGTTCCAGATCAGCCGAGGCAACATAGTAAAACCCTGTCTCAAGTACATAAGTAAATAACTGGGGAAGAGGCAAATCCAAAGATGAATGTGGTATTCAGCTTTCTGTTGCTGTAATATCCCAACAGAAATAATACACTTAAAAGAGGAAAGGCTAATTTTGGCTCACAATTTTGGAGGTTTCAATACATTGTTAGTTGGCTCTGCTGTATCTGGGCCATGGCAAAGTATGATATGAGTAGGGTATGCATAGCAAAGTTCTCACCTCATATTGGCCAGGAAGCAAAAACACAGGAAGAGTCCAAGTTCCTAATATCCTTCCCAAGAATATACCCCCAATGACTTAACTCCCTCCAACTAGGTCCTACCTGTTAAAAATTCCATCAGTTCCCATTATGCCTGTGATGGTTTGTATATGCTAGGCCCAGGAAGTGGCACTATAAGAATGTGTGGCCTTGGAGTAGGTGTGACCTTGTTAAGTAGGCATGTCACCATGGATATGGGCTTTAAGACCCTCATCCTAGCTGTCTGTAAGCCAGTATTCTGCTAGCAGCCTTAAGATGAAGATGTAGAATTCTCAGCTCCTCCTGCACCATGCCTGTCTGGATGCTGCCATGTTTCCACCTTGATGATAATGGACTGAACCTCTGAACCTGTAAGCCAGCCCCAATTAAATGTTGTCTTTTATAAGAGTGCCTTGCACATGGTGTCTATTCACAGCAGTAAAACCCTAACTAAGACAGTACCATAAGCTAGGAACCATATGAGCAAATCACAGAACTATTCAGAGGCAATGGAAAATGAAGCATGAGGATCCCCCTGATGAAACTGACCCAGGACTAGGAGGAGACTGAGACCAAGAAGCTCAAAGAGCTGAGAAATTAAAGAGGAGGGGTCAAGCCATTGGCTGATACAACAGTTGGAGAAAGAATGGGCTCTTGTTCCAAGGACATTTGTGTGAAAATCATACAAAAGTGGCCTCTTGCCAAAACTAGTTACATAACAAAATACATGACAATGATACTAATTATTTACTTAATCACTCCCCACCTAGCCAGTGGAAGCCATTTTAACTAACTCATTCCAGATAGCCATACCAGAGCCATGTTATTTAAACCTTTATCTGACCCTGTGGTCCTTATTCCATCCATTTCCACAGCAGTAGGAAGAAGCTCATGGCATACCTGAGACTCCCCTGTTTGAGCCTGTGATGCCAGCCCTCAAAAGTGACTGCTTACATTCTCACCTGAGACTGTTGTCATTAGTTCTGCTAACAACTGTCATTTGAAAATCAGTTGCAATCATTGTTCCCTGACGGGCTCAGGTAGGCACATCTCGCTGTGTGCTGTTATAAATGGTGCAGTCTGCTTGGTAAACTCCTGTAAAGGCGTCTTTGGGGACACTGTTCTCAAATTCGACAAACAGCAGGCAGTGTGCCATTGCAACACTTTCCGAAGCCCACAGAGGAAACCTTACCAGATAGATCCCCAGGAGGCATGTACCAGCTTTCACTGGAAAAAACTATTTCCATCTTGTTAGGGAGCTGGCTGCCGCTCCTCCTAGAGAAAAACCCAGGTGAGGCCTTCCATGACTGGGAGAAATAGCAGTCCCTGTCTCCCTTGTCCTGGAGACTTCACCATTTCAGATCTTCCCTACTAAACACTCGGAAGGGAGAGTTCAGATGTGTGATTACTTTCAGCCTATGCTTTTCAGAGTTGGCACCTTTATTAGAAACAAATCGAAAATGAATCTTGGGAACACCTGTTGACAAGGACTGAGCCAAGTTGCAGTGTGGGTGGTGGATGGGAGGTGTTGCCAGGGCAGTAAATCCAAGTTGCTCACACCAAAGGAAGTGTTTCTAGGGAAGCTATCTGATTAAGTGGTAAATACTTAGTCATTTAGAAAAGGCCGTAAAAGACAAGTTCATCAACAAGGGAAGGTCTGTTTTCGAAGGGCACACAGAATGGTAGGATACTATTTTCTTCTTTAGTCCACCCTTGATGCACAATACATGGTTCTTAGTTTAAAAAAATGTCGGGGTTTCTGTAACCAAATGTTTGTCAGCAATGTGTTCAACAGCTACAGTTGCTGGGTGTCATTTGAACAAAAAGGTCTGAATACTATGATTCTAAATAACAAATTCAGCCAGCTCCAGTCGCCTCGAAGGCTGAGATGCTGAGGTACACATCTGGGCTTTTTCACCTGCTCCCCAGTGTCAATGCGTTTTAGAACTCTACTTAACCTTCTTGTCACATCTGTCTCTGCCTGCACCCCACATCTCACTCACACATTTTAGTAACCTTTCTTCCTCACTGTTCTCTCACCCGGCCTACAAACCAGGTCCCGTAAAAGGAAAGAAAATCAAATTCTGGGGTTCAGGATGTCATCCAGACCCCACCTACTGTCCCCTTCATGTGTCTTAAATTCTATTTCCTCCAGGTAATTTGCTCTTGCATGAAAGCCCCACCCCCCACTTTTGTGTCTTTGAGCATGACTGACTCTAGCAATCTACCTTAGTAAGTCACCTGTTGACTCAGCTCAGATGCTACTTCCTTCAAAACATTTTCCACTACTTTCTTCTAGTTAGTTCATAGTAATCACCTCTTCCTTCAGGAGTCTGTCTCTCTCTGTCTCTGTCTCTGTCTTGCTCTCCATCTCTCGCTCTCTATCTCTCCCTCTCTCCCCCCTCTCCCTCCTTCCTCCCTCATTGAAATATATTCCAAAACGACATGATTCTTCCATTTCAATATAATATTTAGTAGCTTTTAGTATAATCAACACATTTGAAGATTTTTCACCACTTCTCAAAGAAACTCATGTCCTTTAGGTGCCAGTCTACATTTCACCTTCCTTTTTCCAGCTGATGCAACCATACATTGGCTTATTCTGGGCATTCCATAGAAACGGAATGATAAAATATGTGCTCCTTGTCTCTTATTACACTCCTCGTGGCTGTCTTTGACTTAGCATAATGTATTCTAGGCCCATCTGTGTTATAGTTTATATGCACACTCCATTCCACCTGATTATGGCTCTTGGTGGTGATCATTTGTGCTTCAGATCAAACCTTACAGACATGTGTAACTCTACCATGGAGCTATATCTAACTTTATTGTATTTATTTATGCATTACTAGATGATGGGTGTGTAAGCAGTTATGAAGAGTGACTACCTAACACGTCATTTTTACTTCTTATTATCATTTAGTATGTGTGGCCTAGTATTCTAGAGTATTTTGTTTCTTATTTTGTTTGTTTTTTTAATTTGGTTTTACCTATAATTATTTTTCCTTCTATAATCTCCACATAGCAAGAATTTAATAAATGTTTGACAGGAGGATGCATGAGCAAGTATTATTGGTTCTCCCCATGTGGGTTAGGAAGAAACACAAGGTACTATGAGTGAAAACATTAAAATGAACCAAATAAGAACTGAACAGTGGATCAGAAAATTATAATCTCAAAGACCTATGATCTCAAATAAATCTTAATCTCTACATGACTTCCTAGGACAATATGTGGTTGTTATAGTTACTTTATACATGTGGTTCTTTTCCTGGTAATAATCATGACCTGGTTGGTTAGAGGCCTGGAAGACCCCAGACATCCTTTCCTAAATGGACCCATGGTGTTTTGTGATTGTACTTAGCTTATGATTGAATTCTAGAGTTCTTGATTCTGGCTGAGCATCAGACCTCTCCCAGCCAAGAGCTTTTTCAAGGTACAGATAACCTAGCTTCCACCCGTCACTCACGAGTCTAGAGGCTGAGTAAGGGTGAGGTATTCATATGTTCTTCAAAGTGTAGAAACGTTTCTGGTTTGACAGTGACTATTTCAGAACCTGCCTGCAGATGGGAAACTCCGTGTTACATGAAGTGCAAGCCCCTAGTCCTAGCAGCACTTAACTTCTCCTGAGAGTCTGCTACCACCAAGGCTTTGCATTCATAAGCTCTTTTTATTTGGAAAGAGTTTGTAGTCATCTTTTATTAGCTAGAGTCACATTCCAGGTGACCCTGGACAAATAACATAATCCTTTTGTGTCTTAAATTTCCTCACATGTAACCTGTAGGTGGTAATGCCTGCCCAACCCTAAAGGGGTACTGTGGAGACTAATGAGGGCCTATAAAGCAGTCACCAAACACAAAATGTTCCATGCATGCTTATTAGACAGGTATGAAGTCCTAGTCACAGTCTTTTAAAATGAGGCAAATACCAAAAGAAACACTTAAGTAGGCCTCCCTGCAACCTTTATCATCATTTGAAAGCTCCTTTCCCAACATCAACATATTCCTTCTCACTACCAAAACAAGGAGACACAAACTATGGTCACAGGAAGACAGTGCAGTAAAAAGGTGCAGAAAGAAACCCTGTAATCTGCTGACTGTCTCTTATCAACTTAAGATGCAACTAGAGATTATGCCTATAAATGCTCTCATTGGGAAAAAAAGACTATTCTTAGACATTATTTATGCATGCTCACAGAGGTTACTCAGCTGAAAGCCCTTTTTGATGTAAACTAGAAGTTGTATTCTTCTTCACTGATCTCCTCTGCATAGCAACATTTAACCTCATTTCTCCCATGTGACACAAAGAATATGTGGTCAAAGATACCTTCACTTGTATTTCACAATGAGACTGAGCAAGAATGAGGAGGCAGGACTCCATAACTTGGGAATCTGGGTAGGTTTTATAAATATGTTGGCCCACAACTAACAGCTCATTTGTGTGTGTGTTCAGCTTCTTGGAAAAAGACAGAAAACAAGCCTGGATTTTAAAATATTTCTACATTTTGCTTTGAAAAGGTCAAAGTTTAAAGGGCCAGGTCCACTTTACAACTATTTAGTCCACAATTGCATGATTCCTGTGACTGTCCACTCTAATGTCAGCCCTGAACCTTAAGGAGAAAAAGCCCTTTCTGGGCCACTTGATCTTGATCCCACTCATACCTCCTTGGGAATTTAGGTTGGATTTCTGAGGGCCATTTATTTGCCTAATTTGAATATTTGTAAAAGATCCTAATATCTGTGGGCAACACCACCAATCTTTGCTGTGGAGGTTCCCTGAAGTTTCTGTAATTCAGCAATTCACTTATAAGAACACCAGCTTCCTACAGAGACCCCCCAGGATTTGGTTGGCTGGTGTGCCAGTTTTATGGAGACTCTTAGACTAACCTTTGACAATAAGCAAGTTGAAATGTACTTTATTTTATTTTTATTTTTCACCCTGTGACAGCTTTTAGACCCTGGTCAGTTTTCAGAAATTCCAGGGAAACAGAGCTCTGGCACAGTGAGCCCTGTTGGTAAGGTGAATTATCTGCACCCACTGTTTTACAATAAAGTGAATTCAAGTATGTTTCTACCTCAATAATCTTAAAGGATTTTGGTACTTTTTGTTGGACATTTTAGGAGAAGAAAGAGCCACATAGACTTTATTGCAATAGTCAGAAGATATTAATGCTAATCTATGCCTTCAATGGGTTTTACTTACGTATCTTTAACACACTCTTTCACTAATATGCAAAATCCCCTGAAGTGTGTATTGTAGATTTTTTTCCCTTTGTAAAGAGATGCAAATGATTATAATAGGTTACATGATTCCCTCTGAGTCTCTCAAATTTCTGTTTTTCTAATATCTCAAAGTAAGAGTTCTCTGCTTTGCAGATCTACAAGCCCAAGCATCATGTATTCATTCCATCACCTTCCTTGGTGACATGTAGGCCACCAGTGTCCTACCCCACTGCTCTTCTTGAAATTAGAAGACAGGGTCATGGCACTTTTAAGACTGGACAGCATTCAGGTACAAGTTTATGGCCTAATGCATGCTCTCCACATCTCTTAAGGGGAAACGTAAATTCCTAGGTGAAATTTAATCATCTCTGTGCATTAACTTTGCTTTCTCTCTTTTAACTTCTCTAAAAGAAACATGGAGAAACTCTTAACTATTCTTGATGAGATGGGTCATATGATCTGAGCTGAACCAAACACATCACTAGAGGATAAAAAGGCAAGGAGAGGGCCACATTCGGATAGTTTTCTAGTTGTCTGGACCATTATTTACGCCTGTTTGTTCTAGAGGCTTTTCTCACTGGTTATTGGTACGATTTCTTAAAACTCTTTCCCTAAATCAGATCAGTGAAAAGCATCCTATTTGACAAATGTAATTTTTTGTTTGTGTTTTAATTTTTATGTTATCTAAATAACCTTAAAGCTTCTCTTCCTTATAGGAAGATTTAAATAAACAATATTTTCATTCAAAAATATTTGTGGGCTAATGATAATATTCCTCTTGTTTAATTTGGATTATTAAACAGTAAAAATGCTGAAGAAGACGCTAGATCTTGAGATCTGAGGTGGAGGAGAGGGGGTGGGAGGGGACAGAGAGAGAGAGAGAGAGAGAGATTTGAAGAGTAAAGCTTTAAACAGAAATGGACAGAGGTTAAATGGATTCAACTGCAGTGCTAAGAACAGGGACTATAGTGCAAGTGAAATGATCAGTGTTTTGAGAAAGATTCTGAAGTAGTAGAAAGACTAGGCTGAGATCAAATGTATGTAATATCCACAAGAAGAATGTCATTGTATGCCGCGCCCAATCTCCCTGAGACAGTGGAAGAAATGACAAGGGGGAGCAGCAGGGTGGGTTCCGGGCAGCTTGCCTTCCTCAGCAAATCTTTATTCTGCTTTATTCTCTCTCTCAGGTTGCACAGCTTCAGCCATTCACTCACTCACTCTGCTCTCTCCTACGCTGGCTGGCTAACGCTGGTGCTGCTCTCCTCATCTGCTGGTCTCTGGTCTCTGGCCCCTCTGGTCTCTGGCCTAACACAGCTGCTCTCTGGCCCTTAGCTGGTCTGTCTGCTACGCTGGTCTCTGGCTCTGGCCCACCTCATCTGGGCCTGCCCTCAATTTATACTCCCATTTTCATGTCACCTCACACCACCCAATCATAGTCGCACATATCCAAGGCAGCATGTAGGATTGGCTGATAGAATGGCATCGAGAGATGTTGCACTAATCTCTCCAACGAGTTACACGCCCTGCTTTTATTGTGCATGACTGAGACTGAGGTAAACAAGCGAGGTCACGGGGCTTGGCATAAAGCCAAGCGCCATCTTTGGTCCATGTGGCCACGCCCACTCCCCACACTTGTAATCTTAGAGTAGGGGGGAAAAAAAGGAAAATTCTCTTTCTTTTTACCCTAGAGCTGGATGTAGACATAAAACACCTAGAATGTTAAAGCATTATTTTATTTCTGGAAAGATACTCGGCTAAGGAAGGGGGTGTGCTATTCCTTGGGTATCCTAAATGCATGCACACCCCAGAATCTGCACCTGTCCTTTCCAAGTGAGACATCAGAGGTCTTGCATTTGAGTCCCATGTCTCATAATTACATGATCTCGTGGAGGTCCCTCCCAACACCTATAATCCCTGCTTCAGAGGATCCAGTGCTCTCTTCAGGCCTCTGTAGGCACCTGTGAACACGTGTGCATGTACACACACACACACACACACAATAAAACTACATATCTTTTTAGATTGATGTGAAGTTTAGAAAGTTAATATGCAATGACATATTTGTGGAATAAGCATATAACCACTGTTAGAACAATGAGAAAACAAGAGAAATCAGAGATAGTCTAGTCCAGCCCCTGAGGCCCATCCATGGGCTTGAAATTCATATATTTTATATGGGCATTTAAATTACTTGGAAAGCCTGTTCCTTTTCTACCCTCTGGTCCTTTCCCAATAACTACTCTGCCACAGTTGGGACATTCTCCTATACTGTGCTAAAGTATTTCCCCACCTTCATGTCTCTGTGCTATTCCCATAACCCACGGCCCCTTTAGTCAAAACTGACCCAAGCCTCAGTGGCCTCAAATCGTCCTGTCTCCAGGAAGCTTAGCAAAGTCTCACTTCCTCCTCCTCCTCTATATTTTGGTCCTTTCTCATTGGGACAGCTTTGATTGACAGATCACTGCCTAGTCCAGCAGAGCTCAGGTTGCTGCAAGAGAGTGGCCACACATAAGGTACCCATGATAGTGCACTGCCACCACCCAGATGTTGATGCCTTGCCAAAAGTAGTATTGAATAGGCATCTGATTGAATGAACAATTTCACACCCTGTCCCTATTGTGCTTTTGGACAAAGCCCCTTGCCTCTTTCAGTCTCGGATGCCTCAGCTATGAACAGAGGATAACAGCACAGGCATACTCCCCAGGTGTGCAGGAAGAATAAACCAGTGACTGAAAAAGCAATTTAAAATTGTAAAATGAGATGCTATATATAAATGTTACATAATCAAAATCATTTCCTTCTGTATTATGTTTTATTTGGCTTTATATCTTCAAATCCTTTGTGGGTTTCAGGATTTCACAGATGCAATACCATTCACATTAGTACCTAGATTCTCCTGGGTAATAAAACATTGTGTATTATAGATCACAGCTACTTTTCTTTGGCACACTTACATGTGAATCTGTCATAATTTGGGGTATTCATAGTAGCTAATGATAAAATTCATTTCTAAGGGATAATCCATTTTTTTCTGTCTTTGCCTGGCCAGTTATTATTCTAATACTGTTGCCTCCAGGGAACTAGCTCCCATTAAGTCTAAAATCTGGGTGATGAACATAGGTTTTAGAAGCCTAAATTTTCTAGGAGCTTTACAATGAGACCTGGAAATATGGCTTGGATTTTAAAGCTTTGTTTGTTTCCTGTGGCCTTCTCTATCTTCCTTTTGATTTGAGTGTTACCAGTCACTCATTGCAATGTGATGTCCTAGGAATTGGGAAAGATATGGGTTAGGTCTTTCACATGAAAGGGAAGCAGTATGAGTTTAAGACACTATTTTTTTCCTTAATATATTCAAGAAGTTGCCATTAGCAAAATAAATTTTCCTGTATTGCCTCTAGTGCCTATAAAGAACTTTGGACCTTCAAGTCTATAACCTACTATTACTCCTAGAATAGTTTTTCAGCTTAGAACTTCTGAGGAAGGGGAGTCCTTACATGTTAGAGGGTTAAAGTAGAACACTGTATTCCATAAGTACTTAGTATTATCACTAGAGGGACTTCCATAAGCCTGGTGCTGTTCAAGCTTCATAACAAGCTAATGGGGCAAACCTCATCACCTCAGGACTCCTGGTCTCAGCAATTGGATTTCCAAAGAATAGGACTTCTTCACATAGCCTGAAATTCTTCCTGCTTTAATTTTATCTGTGAGAGTTAATTGTATGTGTCAATTTCACTAAGCCACAGGATAGCCTGATTAAACATTATTTCTTGATCTTTCTATGGTAGTGTCCCAAGTACTCTGACACAAGCTACAGTTAGTTATCTGGGATGAGGAACCTCAGTAGAGAAAATGCTTCCATCCAATTGCTTATAAGCAAGGTATTAGTAGGGCATCTTCTTGACTAATGATGGATGTAGAAGGCAGAGCCCACCTATGGATAGTGCCACCCCTGGACAAGAGGTCCTGAGTTGTGTAAGAAGTAGGCTAAGCAAGCTTCAGGGACAAGCCAGTGAGCAGTTCCTGACTCCAGATACCTCCCTTGAGGTCCTGCCCTGATTTTCCTGCATGATGGCCTAAAACTGTAAGCTGAAATAAAGTGGTTTCTAGATAAGGGTAACATTTGAGTAGGTAGACTCAGTAAGCCGTCCTCTCTCACATGAGCATCATCCAATCTGTGCAGGCTTGAAGGCACAAAAAGAATTTCATTGTTACTTTCTGCCTGCCTGCTTGAGCTGGAACAGTACGCATTTCTTGATGTTAGACTGGGCCCTATGCCATCAGCTCACCTGATTTTTTAAGTCTCTAGGCAGGGAGAAAAGTTAAATCACTGATTTTCTGACAGACAACAGATCATAGGACCTCTTGGCCTCCATAACTGAGTTGATTCCCAATAGTGAGTTTCTGTGTGTGCACATGTAGATCCCACTGCTTCTACTGCTTGAGAGTTCTACCGTGGAGTCAGCTCCCCATCCCATGCCCATATCCAACACATGACCTTCCCTTTCCCAATGGCTGCCTAGTCTCTCACCATTGCTCATTGTGAGGGTTTTTGGTTTGGGTGTTTTGGTTTGGTTTGGTTTGGTTGTTTTGATACAGAATCTCACTATGTAGCCCCCAGCTGTCCTGGAACTCACTATGTAGACAAGGCTGGCTTTGAATTCAGGGATCCACCTGTTTGTGTCACTCCAGTGCTGGGATTATTGGCATGCATTGCTGTGTCCAGCTTCAGTAGGAAGTTTTAAAACCAGGAGCATATGTTTATTCTGAATTTCCCTTAGTGGATTCCTGGCCAGCTTCGGTAGTTTTACACCAGGTCATCATTTTTCTAGATCATTAGAGTCCTCCATCAGGCTTGTCCTTAGTGGTATAAATTTTTAAGAAATGGAGCGTAGTTTTTTTCTTCTGAGAATGTATGTTGAAATCCCAACTTTCTATGGAACAAAAGCTGTTCTTCCCTACCCATTTCTGTTAGCACATTTTATCGTGGTTGGATCGGTACCAATCTAACCCTCAAATGGAGAAGTTACTTTGGCATTCAAGTAGAAGAAGAGTGCATTTTTCAGTGGGTAGTGACACACAGGCTGAAGATGCTGTGCCACCAAAATCTCTGAGAAAGTTCTCTCCTACTTGATGTGTCCAGACTAACACCACACTTCAGTTTGCCAGAAACACCTCCATGACATTTTGTAGTCTGCAGAAATTAATACTTCAGACTGCTTCTTCATTAGTTATCTCTCTCATCTGTGTGAAATTGGTCAGAAAGATTGCTGCATTGTCATACATGGGAAATGATTAATGAAGTTAATGACTTGCTCAAGGATTTAGAATGATTCCCAAGCAAAGCTGCTAAGAGTCTATAGCTTCTGGCAGGGATTTAGAAATTTTGCATTTCTGTGCAAGACTTTCTGGGTGGCCCTTTAAAAAAAATGTGGACAATTTTCAAAGTAAATCTATGTTGAAAGAGATGGCGGGAATGGAAGCACATTTTCCAACTCTAGATCTGCTTCAACTCTTTCCATTTTAATTATGTATTATCTCCTTTTGAAAGTGTGTGTGCATGTGTGTTTGTGTGTGTGTGTGTGTGTGTGTGTGTGAGAGAGAGAGAGAGAGAGAGAGAGAATGGCCATTTTACATATGCCAACTTTGTGCAATAGGTGCTCTCCCTCTTTTCTGGGAATCAAACTCAAGTTATTAGGCTGTACATCAAGGACTTTTACATGATGAGCCCTCCCACTAGTCCTTGTAGTGTGTGTTTTAGTTGGCTTTTCTCTTGCAGTAATAAATACTATGGTATAGCAGTGGTGATGCATGCCTTTAGTTCCAGCACTCAGGAGGTAGATCTCTGAGTTTGAGGCCAACCTGATCTACAGAGGGAGTTCCAGGACAACCAGGGCTACAAAAAGAAACCCTGTCTCAAAACACAAACAAACAAACAAACAAGGAAACAAGGAAACAAGCAAACACACAAAAGAGCTATGACCTAACGCAACCTGGGAAGGAAAGAGTTTATTTGGCTGACATATCTTAAGCCACAGTCCATTGAGTAGAGGCTAGCCAGGACCTGAAGCAGAGACCACAGATGAGCACTGATCTGCTTCCCATGGCTTCTTCAGTCTTGCTCTTATACACCCCAGGACCACTTGTCAAGACCTGGCACTGCCCACCGTGGTCTGAGACCTTCCACACCAATTATCAATGAAGACATTGCCGCAGGCCAATCTGATGAAAGCAGTTTCTCAACTGAGGTCCCCTCAGATGACTCTAGCTTATGTTGAAAAAAAAACAAAACAAAAACAAAAACCTAACCAACATAGTATGCATTCTCTTTAGCATCTTTTTAAATGCTTGGCAATCAAAGCAGGATGGTTAAGGGCTTTTCCCCTTATTTCCATTTATAGCACAAGAGTCCAATGAGGTCTAAATAGATAGAAATTGCATATGTAGGAAATTGTCCAGAGCGCACTATTTCCCCATTTCACCCTCACGTCCTTCCCCTTTTCAGCAGTCAGTACCACAATAAACGCAAAGCATTTACAGTGCATAGTAACCATTGTCATGGGGTCCCCCTTGAGCAGCTAAACACAGTAAGACAATTCTGCCAGCTGTTTTACAGCCAAGGAAGAAAGGGTAAACAGAGGTTAAGTGACTGCCAGAAGCACTCGCCATGACAGCTGTTCAGATTGGAACTCATGACTCTTACCAGTCATAGCCTATTGAAAGGCTCTAAAGTGTAGCTTGCCAGAGAGTGATGGTGGTCCCTAAAAACAAATTTGCTTAACATCCACAAAGAGAAAATCCTGTATCGTGGTTCTGATTCTTCTCATTCTTTTCAAAATAAATTTTTTAGAATCTTATGCATGAGCACTGTATTTACATCATTTCCACCCCTCTGCCAGCTCCTTCTGTGTCCTCCCCAATGCCTGTCTTAGTGATTGTGTGCGTGTCCTATTGAGTCCATTTGTGTTGCTCATATGTGTATATACGTTTATGGCTGACTGCTTAGGCTTGGATAACCTATAAAGAGGCTTATCCCTGAAGAAGACTGAGCCTCCTTCTCCCAGCAGCCACTAACTATGATTCTCCATCTAAGGCGAGGTCCTTATGAAACTCCTCCCTCGACATTTGTATGTCAGTTGGTATTGTTATTGTTCAGGTTGTGTTTAGACAGCCATATTGTTGAGATGTTATGGGTATAGCCCTCTGTCATACATAGAAGTCACAATCTCACAGCAGACATTTTGGTCCTCTGATTCTTCCAACTTTTCTTCCCCCTCTTCTACAATGCTCACTAAGCCTTGGATGTGGAATTTGTGATATGGATGTATCAGCTGGGGTTGAGAATCCAGTGGTCAGTGTTTTTCTGAATTTTGACCAATTGTGGATGTTTGTAATAGTCTCCCCCACTTAAAAAAAAAAGTTCTGATTAGGGCTAAGAAGTATAAAGTATATCTGTGGGTATAAGGATAAGTATTTAGAAAATAGAAATTTTGTTTGTTTGGGAAAGCACAGTCAGTTCCTTTTAGGGTCAATGATAGTCACCAGCCACAGGTAGTGGCTAGGTTTACAGCACCAGACATGAACTCCCTCCTAACGAGGGCTCTATGTCTAATTAGTTTTTATTAGATAGCCTATGGCTCTTGGGGGTGTTTTTACCCCAACTGCTATGTCTCTACGTCTATCTCTATCCCTATATCTCTATATCTAAAACTCTATCCCTATCGCTAGTTGGGTCTGCCATCAACAAGTTAGAACATGTAGCATTTGTCTATCTGAGACTGGGTTGGGTTACCTCAATCAGTAGAATATTTTCTCTAATTCCATCCATTTATCCATTCACCTGAAAATTCTATATTTTTGTTTATATCTGAATAGAATTTCATTGTGTATATGCATCATCCACTCATCAGTTGAAGGACATTTAGGTTGTTTCCATTTCCTAGCTATTGTGAATAGAGTGGCATTGAATACTGGAGTACAATATCAAGTCCTTTAAATTTCAAAAGAAAGAGGTTGTGAAAGACATGAAAGATGGAAAGACACCCTGTGTTCATAGTTTGGCAGAAGTAATATTGTAAAAACAACCATCTCACCAAAAGCAATCTACAGACACAATACAATCCCAGCCAAAATCCCCACAACGTTCTTCATAGAAATAGAAAATGTCCTAACATTCATAGGAAAACGTAAGACCCCAGATAGCCAAAGCAATTTGAGAAAAAGGGATGGAGGGATGACAAGCAATATTACAGAGCCATGGTTAAAAAAAAATGCATGTTACATGGCACAGAGGCCGACATGCAGACCAATGGAACAAAATACAAGATCCAAACACGAGTGCACATAACTATTGCCATCAGATGTTTGATAAAGATGTCAAAAATGTGCACTGGAAAAAATGCAGCATCTTCAACAAATGGTGCAGGGGAAAGTGGATGACCACATGGAACAGAAGAAAATTAGACTTGTATCTGTTACCCTCCCTGCCTGCATAAAAACCAACTACAAATGGGCCAAAGATGCCAATGGGACACTTCTAGAAGAAAACATAGTACCCTACAAGATACAGGTATAGGAATAGACTTTCAGAATCAGACACCATTTCCTTAGAAATTAAGACCAACAACAAATAAAGCAGACATAGAACGAGACAGTTCTGTACAATACAGGAAAAAATCCAGTGAAGAGGAAGCCTACAAAGTGGGAGAGAGCCTTTGCAGTTAATTACCTAATAGAGTATTAGTATTCAGAATATATAACGAACTTTAAAAAATCAAGAAATCAACAACCCAACTTAAAAATGGGTTGCAGATCCAGAGTCCTCAAAAGAGAAAATTCAAATGGCTGAGAAAGATCTTTTAAATGTTCAACATCCTTAGCAATTAGAAAAAAAAATGGAAATTAAAACTACTTTGAGATTTCGTCTCACCCCAGTCAAAACAGTGTAAACCAACAAAACAAGTGATAACAAATGCTGGGCAGGATGTGGGGAAGGCTGAACCCTCATTCACTGATAGTAAGATTGCAAACGAGCACATCTTAAAATCAGTGTGAAGAATTCTCAAAATGCTAAAAGTAGGTCTACCATCCAACCTGGCTATACCACTTTTTCCATCCTTAAGCCATTCCACAAACTTCTCACCCCTTTGAGTGGAAGAACCTTTATGAAATAGGCTGGAAGTAAACAAATGACTTTCACACCCAGACAGTGGGGCTTTTCTTTTTGCTTCCTACGGACAGTGTTAGCCTAAGTTCCTGATACAGGAAGAGATCTTGTTTCCACTCATAGAATATCAGGATAACTCAAAACTCAATAGATTATTATGGGAGCTAGCAACTAAAGGAATGTTCTATCTTGTGTCCAAGTGATAGGCTTTTGTAGAAACTGCATACAATAAAAATAAAATAAAATAAAAATACAGTACAATGAAAATCAAAGATGGTGTGGAACCAATTGGTTATCCAGTGTCAAATGGTCAGCCCTAAAATGTACAAGTAACATTATATAGAGCCAACAGATTATATTTATATATTTACACACATATACATGTGATAACAACTAATGAAAAAAGAGACCATGAATTTGAAAGAGATCAGGGAGCAGTATAACGGGAAGGCTTAAAGGGGGGAAAGGAAAAAGAAGAAATGTATACATTTTAATCTCAAAATAAAAATGTTTTTAATTTTAAAAAGATGGTGTGGGGATGTGAAAGTCGTATAAATGGGCTGTCTTTTCCTTGCCATCTGTCCTGGCTAGTTTTAATGTCAATTTGACACAAGCTAGGGCCATTTAAAAAGAAATCTTAATTGAGAAGATACCTAGATAGGATCAACTCTGGGCAAGTCTGGGAGGTATTTTCTTAGTGATTCCTGTAAGAGGGCTCAGCCCATTGCGGGTGGTGCCACCAATAGGCCTGTGGTCTTGGTTTAAGAAAACAAGCTGAGAATTTCATAAATTCATGGTTTTTAGTAGCTGAGTAGTACTCCATTGTGTAAATGTACCACATTTTCTGTATCCATTCATCTGTTGAGGGACATCTGGGTTCTTTCCAGCTTCTGGCTATTATAAATAAGGCTTGGGCAAATGGATGTCTCTGGAGGATATCATCCTTAGTGAGGTAACCCAATCACAAAAGAAGTCACTAGATATGCACTCACTGATAAGTGGATATTAGCACAGAATCTTAGAATACCCAAGATACAATTTGCAAAACACAAGAAAATCAAGAAGGAAGACCAACATGTGAATACTTCATTCCTCCTTAGAATAGGGAACAAAATACCCATGAAAGGAGTTACGGAGACAAAGTCTGGAGCTAAGACGAAAAAGATGGACTATCCAGAGACCTGGGGATCCATCCCATAATCAGCCACCAAACCCAGACACTATTTCATATGCCAGCAAGAGTTTGCTGAAGGGACCCTGATATAGCTGTCTCGTATGAGGCTATGCCAGTACCTGGCAAATACAGAAGTGGATGCTCACAGTCATCTATAGGATGGAACACAGGGCCCTCAATGGAGAAGCTAGAGAAAGTACCCAAGGAGCTGAAGGGGTCTGCATCCCTATAAGAGGAACAACAATATGAACTAACCAGAACCCCCAGAGCTCGTGTCTCTAGCTGCATATGTAGCAGAAGATGGCCTAGTCGGCCATCATTGGGAAGAGAGGCCCCTTGGTATTGCAAACTTTATATGCCCCAGTACAGGGGAATGCCAGGGCCAAGAAGTGGGAGTGGTTGGGTAGGGGAGCAGGGCAGGGGGAGGGTATAGGGAACTTTCAGGATAGCATTTGAAATGTAAATTAAGAAAATATCTAATAAAAAAAGAAAAAGAAAACAAGCTGAGCAAGCCATGAGCAAAGCAGGCCAGTAAACAGCATTCCTGTGTGGCTCCTGCATCAGTTCCTACCTCCATGATCCTGCCTCAAGTTCCTGCTCTAACTGTGTGGATGATAAAGTATCAGCTGTAAGATGAAATAAACCTTTTCTTCCCCAAGTTGCTTTGATCACTATTTTTTTAAGTCACAGTAACAGAAACAAATATATCATTCATACTTAAACAAAAACTGAGATGTACAACTAATCTAAGAACCATGGGTGGATATATCTATCTATAGAAGAAATGGAAAATTCAACATAAAAGCTATCTATTTCTTGGGCTGGAGAGATGGCTCAATGGTTAAGAGCACTGACTATTCTTCTGAAGGCCCTGAGTTCAAAACCAAGCAGCAACCACATTGTGGCTCACAACCATCCATGAGATCTGATGCCCTCTTCTGGGGTGTCTGAAGACAGCTACAGTATACTTACATATAAATAAATATTTTTTTAAAAAAGAAAAGCTATATATTTCTTATTAACAAGGGGAAATTTCTTTTATTTCCCCCTCAGCAACTAATGTAAATGAGACTTTATGTAGAATCATTAGCCAGTGGTTGGCTCCTAGTGCTCTTAAGCAAACCTATATATCACAGGGGCTTCACTCGCTCTACTAAAATTATTTTTAATTTTTTAATATAATCGTGTGTGTGTGTGTTTGATCTTAAAACCTGTCCAAAAAGACCATTCGGGCGAGACCTAAAGGCTCCCAGTGCCCTCCCAACTACTAACTATGAGCAGCTTCACACCATCAGCCTAATCAAGGTTTTCCAAAGGGTAAAGTGGGGAATGCAGAGTCCGACGGATGTGGCTTACACTGCTGCGGTTTTCTGTCCAAGAAGACTGGATGGTTTGGCTTCTCGATATTCCTAGAGGAGCAAGCAGACAGCAGCAGAACCCATTGTGGAGAATAGGAAATGCATGGGACGCCTTTGGGCATGAGAAGAACCAGGCTTTTGCTAAGATGTCCCTAGAGGTGTGGAAGGAAAAGAAGAGACTTGGTTTGTACTTTCCCAGAGGTTGGCTGAGCCAGAGTTCTTGTTTCAGAGACAACCGCCAGATGGATCTTAGAACCGTTTCCAGTGTAGTTGGACCTGTGAGATTCAGCCTGTGTGAGTACTCGAGTCCTCCCATGACTGGGGCGCCTTTGGGACCAAGTTCCTTGCCTCCTGTTGGTGACAGGTGTGAGGGTTGTTTTCCGCAGCGTGCCCACTCGCGATGGTTCTGGGAACTCCTAAGGTCTGTCAGCAAGAGCCTTTCCTGTCCGCAGCCTCGTTCCCGGAGCGTTCGGGTCCCACTGCATCAGACCACGCAGGAACCTCCCTAGACGCCGCCGCCACCACCGCACTTCACAACTGCCAACTTGCGGGCAGCTAGAGCGTCTCCGGGCCAACGCTCAGCCGCAAGCGATTGGACATTGAGTGAGGGGTGGAACTACGCTCTAGGCACCTCCTACGCCTCTAAGGGTCCTGGTGCCCTGACAATTGGCTATGGCCTCCGCCAGTCAAACACTAGTAGACGCCCCGCTTTACAGTGGCTGGCCCCGCCCCAGGGCTCCGCCCCCTTCGGAGCCTAGTCAGCGCTGCGCGGTGTTCCGCCTCATTCGCTGAGCGGGTCCGTGGTTTGTCAGCGCGCTCTGGGCGACTGCTGAGCCAGGCGACCGCCGAGCTTGCGGCGATCCCCGTCAGGTGCCCCACAGAGCCAATGCGCCCAGGTCCCGCAGGGCAAGAGCAGCCGGCGGTTCTGGGCAACTTGGGACTGAGGATCTGCAGCAGGGGCGTGGATTTGGCGTCTGGACTGGGCCAGGAGGGTGAGTAGCCGCGCGGGGAAAGCGGTTCCTCCGCGCTGGGTTGCCAGCGAGCCGAAGACCGCGTCGGTGTTGGCGGGTGGGAGCGTGGAGGCTGTGGAAGGCAAGGTAAGGCAGGAGACACTTACTCTCTGTCAGCGTCCCGGCTCCCGAACTTCTGGTTTTCAAAGCATCCCAACTCGGCCCAGGACGTGGCTGTGCGTCGGAACCGACTTGGCGTTGGTGGTTGCCACCCTTAGGTCCCAGACGTGCCCCTGCCCCTCTGCGGCGGCGACACGGGCGCGCGGGGACACCTCGGTGCGCACACAGCAGTTCCTAGATGGCTTGAGAGTGGTTCCTAAACATTAACCGGCGCCCGAGCCGGCGTGTGCAGCGAGCGCTGGTCGCGTTCCGACTGAGAACTGGAGGGACCCGCTGGGGACAGTAGCAGGCCTCTTTCGTACTCTGCAGATCCAAAGAAAATGACAGCGGTGCTGAACATTAAACTTTGGGAAGTAATTGCTTCCTGTCTGCCTCTGAATGTGCGCCCCTCTTCCTGGGTTGCTCAGACCTCCGCATCCGCCACAAGGTGTGACTGAGGAACTTGGTTAGGACCAGCAGGGAGCGTAGAGGCCAACACCAGGCTGGGTCTCCCCAGCCTGGTTTGGTGGTGTTCATTAAAACACCTGCGTGTTTTACGTGATGAAGTTGTGGCAAGAACTGACAACTGAGGATTCAAGGTTAGACCTGACACTTTGTGGCTAAGCTCAGGTTACACTGTTTCCTCTTGTAGTAAATGCAGCTTGATTTTTCTGAGTGCAGTTGTATGCAGCTTATATTCTGTGTGGACTAAACAGAATTCAGTGCAATATTGTCTTGCCATTCCTTGATTTGAATGAGAGCTTATTAAGAAGACTATGGAGAGTTGGCTCTGGTGTTGGGAATAGTTCTGTCTTTTATAATATATAAAACGTTGAGTTATATCATATATGGATGTACAAGTGCATATATCTGAATCTATGTGCAGGATTGATAGGGGAACTGAGGTAGAAATATATAAAGGATTAACTCGTCCTTGAACTTCCTCTGGCTTATAGAGATGAACGCGCTTAGCTAGAAGGTATATATAATCCTGTATGTGTAAGCATGTCTGACTCTTGTCTGGTCTGTCTGGGTCAGTATATGTCCGTAAACTTTACGAGCACTCAGTTCAATACCACTCAGTACAGATTCTGCGTTCCTGTTTTACAGCCCAGCCGCCGCCAGCCAGCCCATCTGTTAAAACATAGCATGTACACTTCAGCCAGAACACTGGGGTGGATAGTGGGTAGGGGGCAATCCTTAGGAAAACAACACGCTACAAACAAAGCCTTTCGCTTGACTTCTATTTTCAGCTATTCTTTGGCCAGGACTTACAGCTTTAATGAGGGTGATGTGGGGAATGGTGTCTCTTAGAACAGGGGGAGTATTTTCTGATATAATTGTAACCATAATTTAGGAGGGGGAATTATAGAAGAAAAAAAATCCCGTGAGAAGAACTGTGGTTGTTACCTGGACAGCAAGGCTGGTTGGCAGTAACATGTATATCACAAACTGTTGTCTTTGCTTCAGAGGACGCACTAAAAATAAATTGTTTTGAATACACACACACACACACACACACAGTTTAATAGAAGTAAATAGAACTTTATTGCCAAGACTGAAGTTAAGATTGCTTTACTAATCCTAATGAAGCATGCCTTTAGGAATTTATACCCTGGAAATAAGTTCATATTTGGCCTAATCACTAGTAACAATGGTTCACAATGTGTAGTTTTAAAAATAATTAAAAGGCTTTATCATAAAAATTCTGATGACTAAAAAAGTATGGGAGGAGTATTATTATAACAGCTTGTTAAGTTCCTGCTGGCAAGTGACTGATACTTAAAAAAGCTATAAATTCCTTTAATGGTATAGTTACTTTTAGTGACAATAGGTACAACACCTTCAAGAAGCACAGTTGATCTTTTTCACAGTAATTTTATGTTCTTAATTACAGTTTAATAGTGGTGTTCATTATAAACTGGAGTGGTTTTAAGAACCCATCACAAGTGGTTTTGTTTTTATGTTACATAAACATTTGGATGAAATATGTAAAACCCTAACATATATGTCTAAATTTATGAAGGGCTATACAGATCCTCCTGGCTTCACATGAATCCTCCAAATAAACTGAGTAGCCCCAGGGGAATTCAGTTCTTGTCCTAGAATTACTACTGGGGCCTATGGTAGCTTAAGAATCTGCATTTTCAAGCACTCAAGACATGTTTTGATACAAGGGACTTGAACTTGAACATCAAGAAGTACTGGAATGGTGTTTAGAAAATAAAATAACATGATCTATGAGTTGACATAGATTGATTATTCAGAAATTCCAGGTGGTATTTACTGGCCTTATAAAATTGATAGTTTAACTCTCTCAGCAAAGGCTTCTTTGCCCTGTGCCTGTAATCTTCAGTCATTCCTATTCTGAATTGGCCCCGATTTTAAGGAAGTCTGCCTGGAGAAGCAAGATAATTTCATACCTCTCCTCAGCCTTGGGTCTCTGCTGTCTGTTTCTGTACCAAAGATGCTGGGATGTTCTGGGCTGATTTGGCCAGCCCTAATTCACATTGTTCCTTCATTTCTCAAAGAGATGAGAAGGTAGCCCTTTTTATCTCTTGGTGCTAGGACAGAAGTATGCACATAATCAGGGCTAGCACAGACTTAAACGGAATCAAGTGTTTCCTCGGGGAAACTCTAGCTACTTAGCTGACCAGCCATGAGCCCCACCCACCATGATACACTCTGAAAGTTAATTTAGATTTACTTTAAGTTGTTCCTCAGAAATGGGTTGGAAATATACTGTTTAGCTGTATTCTTACTGAAATCAGGGTTAGTTTTTATTTATAAATTATTAACAATTAGTCTTTTTTTACTTACCTTCTCATCCTGACATGTGCATTCTGTGTTTCGTTCTTCTATTCCATACTGATAAAATTGTCCACATTAGACTTTTAGGTGAGGTTTGAAAGAGAATGTGTCTGTATCAGAAGTTGTCCTAATATTCAAGTTTTAAAAAAAAAATCTCAGAGGTCAGAAATGTCAAGAATATTTACTTCCTTGATGACAAAAGGATTTAGATAGGTTGAGACATTGAACTTATATAGTTCCAGATCATTGGATCATCACGGACACTTTTATGGAGCAATTTCTGTTCAGAGGACTACTTGGCATTTGATAGGTCACTTAACAATCTTTGAGGACAATGATTTTCCCCCCTTAGTTCCAGATGAGCAAAGAGTGGGCCCCAAAAGCATGAGACATGGCTTTTGTCTGTCATGCTTCACGACAATACCAGTAAGTCAGATGTTGGCCTTACACTGTGAGCTGCCTGCCTGTGTTTGCTTTTCGATAACACATCTTCTGAAACCATTTTCCTTTCCATTTCTCTTTCTATTGGACTTGACTTTATAAGTTTTCCTTATAAAGTTAACCAGCGTGTATGATGAATGTTTGGGTGACCCCAAGCTTAATCAGCCAACCTTGACATGGAGAGGCAAATAGTTTGCTAAAGGTCACAGAGCACAATTGGGGACAAAGCCTACATGAGGAATTCTTTGGACCCACATTTCAGCCTCACGCTATTTTTGTCTGTGGTCACGTTATACTAATACTACTGTTTCTACACTAACAGAAATATTACTTACACTCCATTTTCCCAGCTTCTGCATGAGTTGACGGATTTAGAGTGTCTGTAAAACCTGAGGTATACCACAGCCCCCAGACAACAGCACTGACTTATTCCCTCTTTAGGCAGACAGACAGATGGGGGTGGGAGGGGAGAAGAGAAGAGAAGAGAAGAGAAGAGAAGAGAAGAGAAGAGAAGAGAAGAGAAGAGAAGAGAAGAGAGAAGAGAAAGCAACTACAGTAGAATGCAGCCTTTCTTGAAACTGGGCCATAGGTCATTACGAGCTTCTGTGCAACAATTCTTTTTTTAAAAAAAAAAAAACCATGGCATACTTTTGGCATCTAACTCTCATTTGACAAATTCTTTTCAAGTGTTTGACCCTTTTTTCTTTACCTTTATTCCCACAGTGAAATCATTTTTGTAAAGGCTCACCTTTCAAGTCAATCTGTTCTAACATCCCCTAATACATAAATTTCAACCATTTTGAATACCCTTTTGCATTCCTACCTTTGCTAGTCTAGTGGTACTCAGTTGCTGAGCTAGAGAGCCTTCGGCGTAGCTTTAGCTTTGTGGATTTAACAGTAAGAAAAAAGAAAGCTGGGGAAGGATGATATTGAAGTAATAGTGATATGTGCATCACCCTCGGTGTCCCCGGCTTCCAGTGTCAGTGTTATATTTAAGATCCAGATGAATGAAGTGACAGATGCACTCATCTGTGGCCTCACAGACACTGCTAATACAAGCTGAAAACATAGCTGCAGACAGCAGGGCCTGGGTGACACAAGAAAAACAAATGCTGAGCTCTGAAAAAAGAACTGGGCTGAGAGTGAAGGGTCAGGGGTGGGGGCGGGATGAGGAGGGTATGGGAAAGAAATACCTCCAGTGAAATGCCAGACAGAGTGGTAAGAAATTTATAGAAGTGTGGATGGTTTGGGGTTTCTTGCAGGCATCGATTCTGTTTTATATTGTCTTTACAACCCACTCACCCTGTTTGCTTTTAATAATTTATTCTAGCAGCAGGCCTTCCCCTGGTTAGTTTCTTTTTTATAACTTTTTTCCTTCTCATCTCAAGGTCTAATCAGAGGCATATATAATAGTGTGGCTGGTCTCAAGTACTTAGGAAAATCCATGATCAATATCACTACATCATAATCCCCTGACTGTTCCATTCTGTTTTGCAGTGTTTCCTTCCCTGTTATATTTAACTTGGTATCTGTGCTTTAAACAATATTTTATTAATCTTTGCACAATAAGATGTCTGATCTTATTCTTCTTGGCTGGAAATATCTTTTGAGTAATCCGTCATCAGACCACCATTGATCTAATGATGTATTTATTGCTCACTATTGCAGCCCTGGCAAGAAACCCAGTATGGTTCTAAAAATTTGATTAAAAAGAAATCAAGTTTTTGCAAGGCGTAGCCATCCAATTATATTAGGACCTGCCAAGTATATTTTATGCTAAAATATTTCAAGTGAGCAAAATATGTTCTTTTTGAAGGTTCTGAAAACTTTTTTTGCTATGAAATAAATAGAACAAGAAGATGCACATAATTGGAAAATTATGAGTGTGTTTTCCCATATTTTCTTTAGAGCCGAGGTCTCCGTGGAGCCATTTCTGGTCTGGAACTCACTGTATAGAACAGGTTGGCCTCAAGCTCAACAGAGATCTGTCTGCCTCTGCATCCTGAATACAGGGATTACAGGCAGTGCTCCACCATAACTGGTTCCAAGATTCAATTCTAGTTTGTTTTATTCTGTGATTACAAATGTTCCACCTGCATGTGTGCCTGTGCATGATATACATGCCTGGTACCCACAGAGGCCAGAAGAGGACATAGATCCCCTGGCACTGCAGGCACAAACAGTTGGGAGCTTACCATGTGATGTGGTTGCTGGGAATGGTCCTCTTGGAGAGGACCAAGTACTCTTAACCGTGTATCTGTTTCTCCAGCCCCCATAGTACAATATTTTTTAAAGATTGTGCTCTTACATTTTAACATAGATAGATTTATCTTTTTAGATGACATAAAAACAAATATGATAAGAAGTAGCTCCCAGCCTAGAAATCAAAATAAGCTAAACTTAATTAACAAATACTAATTAAGTACCTGTCATGGACAGACATTATTTTTTTAAAAGAATTACAGTTGACTATTAGCTCTTGTCTTCTTAGCTAGCTCAAAATTCATTTCACATGTTAACACTTTGGGGAGACTTTTCTGTATGTGTTCCCATGTGGACGAATGATCTCATCTGATCTTGTCTCCTGCAGTCTTCTCTCCAGCCTGGAACCCCTTAAAGGCAGGGGAACTATTTGCCATCTTATAATCTCTCAAGAAAGCTTGGCAAGAAATAATGTCTATGTGCACTAGGTGATACAAAGAACTACAAATGGACATTGTTGGGCCTCCAAAGGGTGTGCATAAAAACATCCACCCTGAAGAACAAGAGTGGCAGAAACAGAATTGTGGGACCAGGCCTGGCTCTTCATTGAATGCTCATCCAATCCTGCTCCACCTTCAAAGTCCCTTTACTTCATTCTTGCCTTACCTACTCCTCTCACTACCTCACTACCTGCCTATTATGACTTCTTGTTATAACTTCTTGAAGGATCCCTCCAACTAACTCTCTCTCTCTCTCTCTTTCTCTCTCTCTCTCTCTCTCTGCCACCCCCCCATGACCATTCTTGTTCTCGTGCCCCTTGTTAGATCCTGAAAGACAGCTTTTCTTCGCCACCAAGGGCTGCCTCACTCATGTCTTCTGAAGCCACCGATGCCTTCATTCCTTTCACTGTCCAGTGTAAGTGACTAGGTAGCATTGGTGGGGAGATTTGGGGGCCCTTTGAGGAGCGAGATCATGATGAGCCAAGTAGCCACTGTCATCCATATTTACTGTGATGAAGAAGCTTTTAAAAATAATCGTTGAAGTATATTTTTAGCTTAGAGACTAGGTTTTATAATAGTTTTCATTTGTAAATCCCTTTTCTTTGAGGAAGCACCCTCAACATAGCTGTAGCAGTTTAGTGACTTAGATAAGTTAGTGCAAGGAGCTGCATTACTGAAGTCATGTATAGACCATGCATTCAAGAGCTTATAGTTCAATTGAATTAAGCATAACTGTCTGAAATAAAGCCATTAAGATAGCTCTTTCATGTTAGATCTTATGAGACCTTAGAGGATTCAGGAGATCAAGAACCAGGATTATCTGTCTTATCTGGGAAATTGAGTATCACTTAATATATGTGCTTTATTCTTGTATCTTCCAAGAAGACATTAGAAAGTTGAACAGTTTAAATCCAAAGGCATTTAGATGCTCAAGGCCGCTGGGAAGATGAGCAACATGAGCTCAGATACTGGTTTTGGATCCTATAAACCAGGATCATTTCTCTGTATACAGGAGGGCCTACCTTTTACCCTTTGGATCTAGCTGCCTGAAAGACATGAGGAGCTCCAGTAAAGTGCAGAGTCCAACATCTGTGATACAAATAAACTCACCTTCTTGCCTGCAACAAATGAGCATCCTTCCTGTGGCAGTGTCTTTGTAGTTTATCCCATCCTTTTCCTGTATCCCATCGTTTTTCCTGAAATTTCAATAGAAAATTTCTTCCTTTCCTTGAAGTTGGGAGGGGATGAGTGGTGGTGAAGTGGGTGTTGTGGTGGCGGGGTAGGTAGTGGTGTGTGTAGTGGTGGTGGGGTAGGTAGTGGTGTGTGTAGTGGTGGTGGGGTAGGTAGTGGTGGGTATTATGGTGGTGGGGTAGGTAGTGGTGTGTGTAGTGGTGGTGGGGTAGGTAGTGGTGTGTGTAGTGGTGGTGGGGTAGGTAGTGGTGGGTGTAGTGGTGGTGGGGTAGGTAGTGGTAGGTGGGGGGGGGGTAGGTAGTGGTGGGTGGTGGTGGTGGGGTAGGTAGTGGTGGGTAGGTAATGGTGGAGATGTGGGAAGAGTTGTAAGGTAGAGCAGGGTGAGTATGATCAAAATACATTGTAGACATATATGATAGTCTCAAAAAATAAGATAAAATATTATATTCTTTTAAAGAAACTTATTCCTCTTACACTTGGTATGCATGCCTCCCAAACAGATGCTCGTGGTCAGAAAGCTGTTATCCCTTAAGCTTTTAGATTCCCCTAATTTCAACCTTTCTCTGTAATTCAGTCCCCACCCTCGGCTATTTTCTTTCATGTGTATTATTTTCCCCTACTTTCAGGTAAAACACTTACTGATAAAAGCTCTTTCACGGTCAGCGTTAGCATTAATCTCTTCCCTGTAAGTAACTACAATTCTGACCATTCGCAAAGGACTTTGTGCTAGCATTCCATGTGTTTTTCTGAGGAGATATTAGATGTTCTAAGAACCTTATACAGCACAAGAGAAATTGGCTTCACAGAACCTGCTGTCGCCATTCTTACCCACATGCGGTGGTGGAATTCCCCTTTATCTGTTGGCTTTTTTCTTTCTCTTAAAAATTATTGACAGTAACTTTCAATTTTCCTCGCTTGTCTCACTTCGCTGTTCTCTGGATGTCTCCGTTTGCCCTCCCTGATCTGCCTAATTAGGTTGTATTGTTCCTAACCTAATCATCTATTTTTCTACAGCTTTCTTGTGCTGGCCACATCTACACATTTAGATAGCATTCACGAGATACATGAGTTTCCCCTTTGCTATGCATTAATAATGAAGACATTGGGTGGGGTTCCAATAGCGCCCCTTTCATGAGCTGAGACATCATTTACTATTCCAGTCTTATACCCAAGGAGTGTTTCTTAAACACTGTATGAAATTATAAAGTCTGCATGTGTTACATTCGTGCTTGCCTTTATGTTCCAAATTTATAATTCTATAATTTTTCTGTAGAAAAGTATACATTAGACTTAAATGGTTAGTTTGGGTTTAAGCCATTCTGGCTTGGCATATTGTGAGTCATTAGACATTATACCATCTCTTAATATATCCCCAGTCCTTGTCATCATCTCCCCTACACACTAACCCTGTCCCAGCTCCTCCAGCTTATGCTTTATTTTGAAAAATAAGTATATTCCCAAGCTCTATTACTTATTTCACATCGCTGGGGAAAGTAAACAATGTTCTTCGATGGTATCTTAGTTTCTTTGGACGGCCATAACAAAATACCTGAGACTGGATGATTTATAAGCAACTAAAATGTGTTGCTCACAGTCTAGAGCTGGGGAAGTCCAAGAGCAAGATGCTAGCAATCCAGTGATAGCTTTCTTCCTTGTAGATGGGGGCTTTTCACTGTAATGTCATATGACAGACAAAGTTTGCTAGTCTCTGCCCTCTTTTATAAAGGACACTAATTCCATTCATGAAGGCATAGTCCTAATTAGTTCCAATAGTCCCCATTTTCTGATACTGTCCTAATAGGGATTAGATTCCAATGTATAAATGTAGGAGGGATACAAGTATTAAAAAACAGTAAGCAGTTGCCTTTCCTTTTGGTGGCACATATTGGCACGATGGCCATGCAGATTTCCAAGAACAGGAAGTCTGTTGCTGATGGCATCTTCAAAGCTGAACTGAATGAGTTTCTCCCTCAGGAGCTGGCTGAAGATGGCTACTGTGTTGTTGAAGTCTGAGTTACACCAACCAGGACCGAAATCATTGCAGCCAGCAGAACACGGAATGTTCTTAGTGTGAAAGCTCATGGGATCAGAGTTGTCTGCAGTAGTGAGCCAGAAGAGGTTCTGCTTCCCTGAGGGCAATGGAGAGCTTTGTGCAGAAAAAGTGGCCCCAAGGGGTATGAGTGCCTATGTCCAATCAGAGTCTCCATCTTACAAACTCCTGGGAGGGCTTACTCTATAGGACTTGCTGCCATGTGCTGTGGTTCATTATGGAGAAAGGGGTCAAGGGCTGCGAGGTTGTGGTGACTGGCAAGCTCCAAGGATAGAGAGCCAAGTCCATGGAGATTGTGGATGAGCTAATGCTCCACAGTAGAGACCCTGTTAACTACTGTGTTGATACTTCTGGGTGCCGTGTGCTCCTCAGACAGGGTGTCAGGGCATCAAAGTAAAGCTCATGTTGCCCTGGGACCCAAGATGTAAGATTGACCTGAAGGGGCTTCTGCTTGAGCGTTGTGAAGCTGAATGATGAAATTCTGCCTACCACCCCCATCTCGGAACAGAAGGGCAGGAAACCAGAGCCACTGTTGTGCCCCAACCATTGCCTACAGCATAACAGGGTCTTGGCAACTGCTTCTGGGTGTTATCCTTGTCCTGTAAAGACATTTAATAGAATCTTACAGAAAGAAACACAAAAACAAAAGCAGCAAATGGCCAAGACAGTTTCCTTTTCAAGTAGATCTGCCTTCTAACTTGCAATCCGAACCTTCTCTGGAGTGTTTAGGGGTTGTCATTGTTGTTTGTTGTTGGTGTTGTTCTCCAATTTAGTCCTCTGGTCTAAGTAGAATACGAAGCTGCTTTTGCTCCTTAACTGGCTTGTGCTGAGATCTGTGACTTTCTTGTGTGGTCTCTATTGAAAAATCTTGTAATGGGATAAAGGCTTAGTTGACAACCTTACAGAACAAAAAAATCCATGAAAACTATGCTCTGTCTAGGCATCTGGAGAACAACTGTTGCAGACAATAAAAGCAAAAAAATCTTGAAACAGGTAGGGCAAGGCAAATAGAGAACATGTGGTATTGGCTACCCATGTGTTTGCCTGTATGACTGTCCCAGCGATGCAGAGGTAAATGCTGTATTATCCTATATTCCAAAATTCTTAAACTTCACTGAACTAGAGTAAGACTCCTGCTTCTAGCCTGGGACCTACCCAGAGAAGAAGAAATGTTTAGGCTCTTTTTCCTTGGGAGGTCTTTTGCATGCAGTTCACATGTGTGGTAAAGACATGTAAGTCTATTCAGGGCATAGAAAAAGAGTGACTGGTTACATGGCCTGCCTTTGTTGTCACAGACCACTCCTCTCTTTTTGTATTTGTCACTTGGTTGTAGCAGTTTAGATGTCACTTGCAAACAGGACAATGTCGAGAGCACAGAAAACTGGAACCACCCCCACCATTTCAAAGTTTCCTTCTGAGACTTAAAAGACTTCCTTGAAAGACTTCCACTTGGGTCCTCACACACTAATCAGGAGTGGCCATGTCTCAGTCAGTCACTAGCCATGGATCCGTGCCCAAGAAGGAGAGGGATGAGCAAAATTAACATTCTGTTAACAAGAAAGATATAGTTATTGGGAGAGGTGGGGTACAGAATAGACACTGAGAGGCATATGTAACTATCTTGCAGCATGCTACCACTTCAAAAGTAACTGTGAAATTCCTTGGAATGGTGGCTATGTAGTTGGTAGACACCGCCGATGGGTAGAAACAAAAAGGGGACAATACAGACTAATTAAGGACAGAGAAGTGAGCCAAGATCAATGATTATTCTGATTACAGCCACAATAAACCCTAATGAGTTTGAATGTACTAATTTATGTCTTCTTGTACTCAAGAAGTATATGCTCTTTGCTTAGTGAAAAAAATGATTCAAATAATTTATTTCTCAATAAATCTATCTAGTATATTTTACAGTATAAGTTTATAGGAATGTAAACAAATTTATTAACTTTATATATCATTCTGTTAACAAGACTGATAATTATAGGTGATTATAACTGATCATGATTTCTTATGTATGCTTTTATACAGTAAGAATTTAGCATCCAAGAGAAGTTAGCAATTTACTGAGATCTCACAACTAATAAGTGACCAACCTAGAATTGAGACATGAACTCCCTTATGTCCCTTCCCACTCAACATGACTGCCCATTTTCTTGGAAGACAGTCCTAGGACTAACAAGACCAGTAGAGCATTAAGTGATTGGACCCTGCCCATCTCTGTGACCTCATTATTTATCCTGTGGCCCCTGCTCAATTTTCTAACCACATGGCTTTCTTATTGTTGGTGTAATAAGCCAGTCTCTTCCCCACCTGTGACCCTTTGCATTTGTGGTACCTTCTGCTTGGATGACACAGCCTCTGTTCCTATGGCTACATCTACTCTACCCAGGCTATTAAATATCTCCTCTTTATAACGCTATCCAAGGACCATGCTATCTATCTGTTCAGTAGTACTCCTGGGTCCTGTTCCCTTCCCACTTCTGTTTTCTTCATGCTACTTGCCACAGTCTCATATAGTTTTCTTAGTTATCTAGTTTTTGATCTGTTGTCTTCTACCTGTATTTTAAAATGAATGATCAAACATATAAATAAGTTAATGAATGAATGAGTACTTACAAATGTAGATTTCTAATAATCCAGAATTGGCCTGTATTTCCCACCTAAGGTAATATGCCAGTTGTCATTTGAGCCTGAACCTATCAAGCTCAGAATTTTTTCTTGGAAAATTTGAAAACTAATTAAATCTACTTTTTATTCTGTTCAAGGGCAAAAGAAATGAATATTAAAGTTCTTTGCAAAAAAAAAAAAAAAACATTTACTATAGTTATATACATGTGGGTTTTAGTAGAGCCTTATACTAGGGGCATTTGTGTAATAAATTCTGAATTTCTTATTTAGAAAGCCTATTGACACCAACACTTTTAATTTGGTATAAACTGTTAAAAATGAAATTACATATAAGACTGAATTTTAAAGTGGGAGTGAGAATTACAATTGCATTTAGAATGGTAAATTCACTTAAAATTGATTTCTCTACATACACATAATTTTCAACTCATATATGTACTTAAATGACTCTTTTCTCAGAACTGTGTTCTTAATTGTTCCAAAGTAATTATGGAGGTGCAAATTGAAAAATAGCTTTACCGCACATGTTGATTCCTAAGCAACTGGAATACATGAGGCAGTATTTTCTTCCAAAGTCCTTTTGCTCTAGCTTCTCTTTCTTCATTAAAGTGAGTGCTTTTGTAAATGTGTACAGTTTTTTATTTTATTGTTGTTCTATGGGTTGTTTCCTGCTAATTACATTGTAAGGCATTGTGTTCTGTGGCAGTTCAATATTGGCATGTAATTAAATTATCATTTAAGTTGGACAAAAACTTTGCATTCCCTTCATCCCTGCTCATTTTTCCCTAGGCCCTTCCCAGGGGACCTCACAAACTAAGGTATCCTGGCCCATAGTATGAGTCAATCCACTTGGGGTTTTTGTCACCTGATGTTCCCTTGTCGTAAAAACCTGCTGCTAGTCACTTACTATGAAATACCCTTCTGGCTGATCTTCTTGGGTCTGATTTCCACACGACAGACTTCAGTTTTATGGGGAGTAAACACGCCTGTGTTGAGGGCATCTTTAGTTAGGTTCTCGCAGGTTGTTTTTCTATGAAGCCTCGGAAACAAGTCAGAAGAAATGAATAGAATCGGTTTCAGTGTTCACATCATGCCTTCTTCCTGGGGCTGTTGGTGGGGACCCCTTTCTCCTTGCTGTATTCTTTCTGACTTTATAACCTGAGTAAAGTTGGAAATACAATTTTGTGAGCATACATTGGGATCTGGTGAAGACGAGACCAGGAATTAAAGGGCTGGGTTAATGTATTATTATTATTTATTATTATTATTTAAGATTTATAAGCTTATGGTCTCTGCCTCTTGGGGGCCTACTTTTGACAAGGTAGTTTCCATGTATAATAGATTGGCCCTTTTATGGATCAACTAAAGCTTTTCTTTTTCTTTCTCTCCCTTTTTTTTCTCTCCTGTCAAGGCTGTGTAGGTGAGAAGCAGCATGGGCTTATGGAAAATGTATAGCAAAAGCAGTGGCGATGAGAAAGAATTCATAATGGGTACACACATTGCTGGAGTACTTCCCAAGTACTTTGCAGGGTGCCAGTGAGGTTTCTTTGGCAGAGATTAAGTGGAACATGTGCTTTGCCATGTCTGAACACTGATTTGAAAGGTCCTTCTGGTTCACAAAGGCAGCTGCTTTTGAGCCGGTGTGGTAGCCATAGCTTCAGAAAGTCACTTAAGTATGTGTAGTGTAAACTCCTGACATCCATTTGGAGATTTGGTTGCATGTTGGGAACTTACTTATTCACAAGTGGCATGGAACAAGAAAGTATTCGTTGTTAGATTGTGGGGCCTTTGTTCATTTTCCTGGAGGTTTGGATATCCAACCTACATTCTGAGCAGTGTTTGCAGTGTTCCACACATATGTAAATTTGAAATGATGGCTTTCTTCTTAATTTTGAAAGCTACGGACAGCAGTATTACTTTGCCTAGTAGAGCAACATTATTATTGAGTTACCTTTAGGCATATTTCATTGTATTGACAGACTTTCTTCCCTGGGATTTGTAACCTCTAGTGCATTGTTACTCAGTGAGATTTTAGGCTTTGCTAAACTTTCCTTCATGAAACCTAGGACTCTTTGTGCATGTTTCTAATCTGAGACTTTTGTCTACTCGTTTATTGATTTTAGTGAGTTAGCTTCCCTTTCCTAGGTGTCTCAACTCTAGATGGTACAGGTAGCATTGTTTCCTTTCGCTTTCAACAAGACATGTGTTACCAGTTCCCTCCTTGAATAACTAGGACATGATTTTTTTGACTCTTCATTAGTTTTCTATATATTAAATATTAATATGTCTTAGCATTGTCACAGGTTGCTTAGAAAACAAAGGATGAATGCTTTGTTTTTAGTAGACCATAACTACTGTATTTCTAAATGACAAAAAAAATTACTGCAAAACAGGATTAGTGTAGATAGCTTAAGCTGGAAATCATTTTAAATGTTTCATGGCTACATTTTGTGCTAAATATAAAATATAAAAATAATTGTGTTTCCCATGTGCAAGCATCAAAAGCTCCAGTTGGAAAACCACATAGTCTAACAAGTAGGTCACTATTGATGGTAAAACATGAGGCAGAAAATGTCACAGCTAAGATTAGAGACCCAAGCAGTATGTCTCACCGTGCTTGCATTGGCCATCCAAAGCACTAGACAGGCTCAACAGGACATAACTAACTTTAGCTCAGTTTCAAAGTATTAGCAAGGATAGCCTTTTAATGTCTTATTCTCATTTGTTTCTGAATATTACATTTCTCCAGTTGGACAAAATAATTGAGCTGCTTAGGTTTGCACAGTGACGGGCTTCAGAATGTCAATTAAAATGGCAGTCATTACATTCTATCAGTGTACACAGAAAGCCATAATCAGCTGTATACACTTACATGGATGGGTTCACTTGATGTTTGAAAATGTTAACAAGGAATAATAGATTGTGAACAGTTCTCACGGGTTCTCATCCAAGTCTCCTTTGTCTTCATATTTGAAAGTGTGATAGTGTAAGCACATCTGGGAAGGGGTGCCTTTAGCAAAGCCAGCTATCATTTCTTTGTCTTTGGGGACAATATGAGGAACATTTAATATTTAAAGTGGAAATGTTCACCACTGGAGATATCTGAGTTTTGCCAAGGTACTTGAATATTCTCATTTTTAAACAAAAGCCTGAGGGAGAAAGGGGTAGTGCCCCCTAGCCTTTGTTTTGATGAGAGGCAATCCTACATTGTGGGGAGGGGCTCAAACCAAAACAGAGCCTTGGATTCTGAGCACTGCCACTCCCTCATGCTGCATTAAGCAGTTGAGTGCATGCCCAAAGATCCTGTGGTTGTTTGGATGAGTAGATAGAGGCATGCCGTGATGATTGAATTTGAATCTGTCATTAGAACCTTATTCATTCACTTCCAGCCTCAAGTCCTTCACAAATGTATCCTGGCTGACAGACTCGCTGTACTTTGAGTGGAGAGTTTTATTGTGTGAATCTCAGAGGCCTCCCTAGGCTTGTGTTTTCAAAGGTTATTAATGCAGATTAAAACACTCTATTTTATACTGGAAATATTTTATGTAGGTTATAACTTTGAAGAGGGCAGAGAAGAAGAAGGAAATCTGAACAGAATAAGTATTTTTTTTATTATTTAGTTACCATGTTAACCTTAAGCAGTTTGGTTGGTACTAAATACCTTTATAATGTGCACCTGTTAACACCATCTCTCTCCAGAACCCACTTTGTCTTGTCCGTGAATAGTATCACATGATCTTAACACCAGAACATAAAAATGACCTAGGTTTTTGTTCCTTTCCCAGAAAGGAAACATAAGGCCCTGGAAGGAAATGTTAACCCATATTAACAGTAACTGCCTCTTCTCTCCTCACCAACACCCTGAAAAGCACCATTCCCTATTTTTGTCTCCATTTCATTTTAAATGGGACCATGCAGTTTTTGTCTTTTTGTGTGTCCGAGTTACATCACTTGGTATAATGGTCTCAGCGCTTGTGCATGCTATTATATACACCAGACTCTTTCTCTTGGGGCTGAATAATATTCATAAGTGAGAAAAGTATAGACAGTATTTTTAGTCTATATTCCTTCTTCAACTTAAACACACAACCTAGATCTTGCCTGATCCAGGGAGAGTATTCTGGGAACGGGTTGGACATACAGCCCTCAAGAAGCAAGATTCTCAGAGTTTTTCCCTACGAGCAGTAAAAATCAGGAGGTATGGTAAGTGAGGTGACAGTCGGCCCTTTCCCCCTTTGCATGCCTGTTTTCAGCCTTCACAGTGTGAGCTGGTTGTGAGTTATAGGGTCAGCTCCTTGTCTAGACCTGGGTTAGAGAATGTGAGGTGACAGGTTTGTGGAAATACATCCTAGAAAAGATCTGTGAGTGTCTGAAAGATGGTTTTGCTTTTAAATGGAGGCTTAGATTTTTTTACTGTTCTTTCTAGTTTCAGGAATGTATGAATAATAAATCTTTAAACCCTTCCATGTTTTGTGAAGTCACTTACCATCTTTTAAAATTGTTTACCTGTTTCTAGTTTCTACTATGACATTTCTTTCTAAAATGAATGTAAATGACAAGCTAGTCAGGTCTTCTAGTCTGCTTTGACCCCAGTCAAAATCCTGCACCTGACTCTACCTCTGCCTCTGACTGCAGGTGATATAGAAGGCCACCAGACTCCTTCCAGGGCCTTATGTTTCCTTTCTGGGTAAGGAACAAAAACCTAGATCATGTCTATTGGCATGTTCTGGTGTTAAGATCATGTGACACTATTCATGTCTTAAGACTATTGAGTGACTTCCTTCCTGTAAGTTAGAAGGAAGGCTGTAAAATCAGTATCTGGTTAGGAACTTTTAATTGTGAAGTCAGTGCTCAAGGTTACTAGCTGGTTGCTTAAATTAGCATTTTGGTATTGAAGAACTCAATTAAAGGTGTCTGATCCCAAAAGAATAGCCAGCATGTTTCATTCTTGAATGCAAGAAGCAGCAAGACTATTTTTCAGCTGAGTCGGGTGACTGGAGTCAGTGGGGTGTGGAGGGTTTAGTTTCGTAGTAAAATAAAGAGGGGAAATTCAATATGCAAAGATGTAACCAGAGCCCGGTGAGGATTCACATAATTAGTTACTTCTGTCCCTTCATGTATGAAATATGACACCAGTGCTTATAAGCCAACATTAGTATGAGAAGTAGCACAAACAAAAAAGCTGTAAGCGCCACCCTATCACTTTCCTAGAGGCCTAAGGGAAAGGTTGTTGCAGCTCTAAATGAGACGTAGCTCTTTCATGATTTATCTTAGTCCTTTGGATAGACAATATTGGTGGGATCTCAAAACTAACAAAAAGCAACTTAGATTTGATTAGTTTTCTTTCTGCTAACAAAACTTCTTCCAAAGAAATACTGAAAAGTTAAATACAGTACCTATTCCACAGACATAAACATAGCCAACCAAATTAATTTCCTACAAATGAATTATCCTTAGCTTTTGGGAAGCTCTCTAGTTAGAAGAATATTTGGCCTCTGGAAGGAATGAAAGGCTTTGGCATCTCTGGGGGTTCTCTTAAAATAGGACGGATTTTGATGGAGAAAATGTGACCAGGAAGATTCTAGAGGTCATGTTTTGGTTCTATTCTTTATTTTAAAACCTATTAAGTTATTGTGTAACTACTTTAAGACATGTTACATGTGGATAACCAGATACTCCTGCCTAGAAATCATTTCTTTTAAATGTTTGACTGTCCTTTCCTAATATAGCTTTGGTCATCAGACCAGGTTGTCTGGCTTCTATTTGGCATACACCTTTGTCATTGTACTATGGTAGTACACCCTGGAGTTCTGCGTTGCTGCCCTCAGGCTAGCCACATATGGAAAACCGTGTTCAGAGCAAAGAATCCAAGTGATAAAGACTAAATTTAGAAATCTTTTATTCCCCACATAATAAAACACAATTTGTTTCTTCTTCCTACACAAGGTAGAGCTGTCCAGGAGAATGACTATGAAAAGACATGACCCCCATCACATCGCTCCACTTGCAGCTGTTAAGGCTTCAGAATGCAATTTGTATGTGTCAAATAATTTTGCTTTGAGATAGGCTTCTTGACGTTACCCAGCATTACTTCTAACACAGAGTAGATTCGCCCAACTCCCAGAGTGGATTCACTCTTCTCAGTAACCACAGGAGACACTCACTCACCAAGTAACCTTCCTTGGTTATCCCCTCGGGGCCTTCTGAAGGGAAACCTTCTCTGAATCCACAGGGTCATAAAGGTGACCTGAGACATTAGTCAGGAGCTCCTCTGCAGTTGGAAACTGAAAGCCAGTACCTTTCAAGCACAGGGCCCATTGCTTCCTTTAATTTGTGGGTTGGGCAACAGGATAACCTAGATTTAAGTTTATAGAGCAGAGTTTACAAGATTAACCAATGAAGATATAACAACAACAACAAAAATACTGGAATTTTAATCAGTGGCATTCATTCATTCATTTTTACATTCTGAGTCAGTGTGTGTGTGTGTGTCTGTGTGTGTCTGTGTGTCTGTGTGATGGTATATATATAGAAGTCAGAGGGCTGGCTATAGGAGTCAGTTCTCTCTTTCTTTCTACCATGTGGGTTCTGGGGATCAAACTCAAGTCACCAAGCTTCTTTATAGAAACCTTTTCTTAAAGATGGTAGGCACCTTTATCAAATAAGCTATCTCATAGACCCTTGGTTCACTTTTACTTCTGCAAAATAATAAAAATTAAAGTAATACATAGATGAGTTGATATTTGCCCTTCCCCATAATGTGTTAAGGGAGTTAGGAGGGTGTCATGGTGAGACTTTTCCTGGACATGCAGAGTGTGAAGTTTATTCCCTCACTTGCTTTGAAGGATGTTGTGTGGATTTATTCAGTCCAACTAGGTTAACTTGTAGAATGTTACATATTTCCAACTGTACAACACAATAATAGCAGAATATATCAAGATGCATTAATACATCAAAAATAACAACAAAAGCTAGGTGAACTGTCACACACCTTTAATTCTGGCACCCAGGAAGCAGAGACTAGTGGATCATGGATCTCTCTGAGTTCTAGGCCAGCTTGGTCTACATAGCCAGTTCCAGACCAGCCAAGACTACATGGCAGGACCCTGTCTCAAAGGGAGAGAGGGAGGGAGGGAGGGAGGGAGGGAGGGAGGGAGGGAGGAAGGAAGGAAGGAAGGAAGGAAGGAAGGAAGGAAGGAAGGAAGGAAGGGAGGGAAAGACCAATATAAAATATAATAGAAGATGTTTTGTTCAAGCACAATAAACAATACAAAAATGGAAATGACATGTTGTTCTAAGATAACAAATTGCTTGTTAGCCAAATTATTAGCTAAACATGATAACAATCCAATCATATTTTAAAAGTTTATCCTCACACCTCAAAACTTATATAACTATTTGAAATATAGGTCTGTACCCACTATCATTGAGAATGAAAATATTGAAATTAAACATACACTTTGCCCAAGCACTTCCTGATGATAATATGAAGGTGTCATCAGAAAAACAATGGCTCTTTTCAACTTAATGTAGGTTTTAAAATAATGCTTAATTTGGGAAGTAATTTGCAGGACCTCTTGTTGTCATTTGGTATCTGTGCTGTGGCTTGATCCTGGGCCTTGAGCATGTTAGACACATGCTTCCTCATTAAGCTAAATCCCTAGTCTATCACAGTGAATTTTAATAAAATTTCATTAAGCTAGATGATGTGATTTTGAATCCTCTCCTGGTATTTCTTTTATTTGCAAAAGTAGAGAAACTACTTATCTTTTGGACACACTATGCCTCCTGGTTTTTGTCCTAACATAAGATAAAGTAAGATGTTGAAAAAATATTATCTAAAATAGGTTTTTTTTAAATCAGAAAATGATATTGAAAGAATGAGAGGAGATGCTACTGAAATCCCAAAGAAACAAATTCCTTAAGACAGATGACATGGGGCAAGAAGAAGTGGATGGTGTGTTTACCTGACCTCCCGCTCTGGCTTGTTTCTGTTTCATAGTTGAAGTATGCTAAGATATTTTGTTGGTAAGTGACCACTGAGGAATCCCTCACAGTCAATGAAACATGTTTTACGAACAACAACTGAGTGGTGTTTCCTCTAAAGCAGATGCTTCTTTGAGAATGATCCCAGGGTGAAGTAACAAAAGATTGGCTCATTCTCTATGCCGTTGCTATGAGCAGCTAGTATAGCCCAGTATTGAAAATGGAAGTACATAGTATGTTATGGGACACTACTAATAAGGTTAGTTTTACAAAAACACGAAAGATCCATTCCTTGTGTCAGAGAAGCTATAGAATGTTGTCAGTTGGTGAAAATCTTTTGGACCTCATGGAGATTTTCTGATTGTCTTCTTGAAACATCTTTAAGAGTGGTTAAACCTACAGATAAGTTATATTTACTTTTCTTCTTATGAAAAAGAAAGTGTTCTGCATTTTTGTGATAATATGCTACTTTACTACTATGCCACCTAGCAGAGCGATGTGGGTGGGGCACAACAGCAAATATGTTCTTTCGAGATAAATGTGTGTTCTAAGACTAACCAAGAAAATAAATACCATTCTATACAGAATATTATGAAAACAGTGTCTGGAAATGTTTATCTTATGTGTGATTTTATTGCTTAAAACTATGAAAAGCATTAAAGTCCACATATTATAATAAAAAATTGAACTTAGGGCTACATTTCCAAATTAATGTATCATGAGTAAATAAATATAGATTTACAAAAGTACAAGGCATATTCAGTCATTTTCCTCTTGGAAAAAATGACCATTTAGGATGATAAAAGGTTTTATGTTCAGCTATATTAAAATAAATGGGTTTTTTCTTTTTTATTGAAAATAGGTTCATCTCTCATAAAATACATTCCAACCAAAGTTTCCTCTCTTTCTAGCACCCCCTACCTTCCCTCTCCCCCAGATCCACTTCTACTTTGTTTTGACTTCAGAAAAGAGTAGGTCTCCAAGACATGATAGCCACACAGGGCAAAACAAGATATAATAAAACAAAGTAAAAGCTCTCACATTAAGGCTGGACAAGGCAACCTAATAGGAGGAAAAGGGTCTTAAGAGCAGACAAAGATTCAGAGGAGCCTCCCAAGAACACTAAGCTAACAGCCTTACCACACACAGAGGACCTGGTGCAGACCCATGCAGGCTCCATGCTTGCCATTTCAGTCCCTGTAAGCCCATGTGAGCCCCTAGTTGATTTGGTGAGTCAAGTTCTCCTGGTTTTCTATGTCTCCTAAAGTTTTTCCTCCCTGCCTCTTCCACAGGGTTTCCCAGTCTCCAAGGGAAAGGACCCAATGGAGACCCCAATTTAGAATCTCTATCTATCTATCTATCTATCTATCTATCTATCTATCTATCTATCTGTTTCTCTCTCTCTCTGGCTCTGAACCCACTCCCATTTGCTTCCAGAGGAAGGCTCTCTGTTGATGACTGGACAAGGCACCCATCCAAGGTCTCTGGCCTGTCCAGTCTGTGGTTCCAGGCAGTGTAGGGCATGGGCTGCCTCTCTTGGCATGGGCCTCAAGTTAAAGCAAACATTGGTTCACCATTGTTTATTTGCATCACCTCATGCTATGTGATTCTGATGTGGAGCACATTTATCTACATATCTGTATATAGACACACCACACATATTCTAAAGGGTCTCGGTGTTGAAACTCATGATCCACTCATTTTCCAAACTCCTGCTTTACACTAAAAGTTCTTAAACTTGTAGGAACAGGGAAGAATCATAGGCTGCTTTAGAACAACAGAAGATGTACACTCTCTTCTCATAAAAATTACATTCAGATTCTGGGAAATAAAATTTTGCCCATAATTTCAGGATGTTCACATGCCCACTGATGACTGTTGTCATGGACACCCCTTAATGCTCCCACATGAGGACAGAGCTGTCCTAAGGACTTAAGTGACTTACATAGGGTAAGAGAGTGACATAAATAGGACATGAATGTCCTAAAGACTTATGTAACATGCATAGCATCACTGAGTGGCATAAACTAATCTTTTAATCAAGTGTGTGTGCCATTGCAAGCTTCCATCTGTTTCTTAAAGATGCACATATAAAATGGGACTCCCTAAGACCCCAGCCCTAAAGTTCACAAGTCTACTGGGGGCTCAAGTATTCATTGATACAATTTGTGCTTTAAAAAAAAAATCCTTCTGAGCCCAGTGGAGGCTGCTGGGGGCTCTGGAGTCCTCTCCACGCCTCAGGACCTCAGGATCACCTCGGGATCACGGGACCTCGGGATTACAGGTGAGTGGAACATAGTTTCAGCTTTGGGAATCACAGAGGGTCTTGTGCCTGCAGGAACAGGGACAAAAGAACCCCGCCCGCCCAGAGGCTGGGATCTGTTCCAGAGGTGGGGCCACACCACCCCCAGCCCCACCCCCTGCCGTATTCCTTCAGGTGACCTTTAGTCACCTGATCTTTGACAAGGGAGCTAAAACCATCCAGTGAAAAAAAGACAGCATTTTCAACAAATAATGCTGGCACAACTGGCAGTTATTATGTAGAAGAATGTGAATTGATCCATTCTTATCTCTTTGTACAAAGCTCAAGTCTAAGTGGATCAAAGAAATCCACATAAAACCAGAGACACTGAAATTTATAGAGGAGAAAGTGGAGAAAACCCTCGAAGATATGGGCACAGGGAAAAAATTCCTAAACAGAACATCAATGGCCTGTGCTGTAAGATCAAGAATCAACAAATGGGACCTCATAAAATTTCAAAGCTTCTGTAGGGCAAAAGATACTATCAATAAGATAAAAAGGCCACCAACAGATTGGGAAAGAATTTTTACCAATCCTAAATCTGATAGGGGACTATTTTCCGATATATACAAAGAGCTCAAGAAGCTGAACTCCAGAAATTCAAATAACCCCATTAAAAAATGGGGTACAGAGCTAAACAAAGAATTCTCAACTGAGGAATACCAAAGGGCTGAGAAGCACTTGAAAAAATGTTCAACATCCTTAATCATCAGGGAAATGCAAATCAAAATAGCCCTAAGATTCCACCTCACACCAGTCAGAATGGCTAGGATCAAAAATTCAGGTGACAGCAGATGCTGGCGGGGATGTGGAGAAAGGGGAACACTCCTCCATTGTTGGTGGGAATGCAAGCTGGTACAACCACTCTAGAAATCAGTCTGGCGGTTCCTCAGAAAACTAGACATAGTACTACTGGTAGATCCAGCCATACCTCTCCTGGGCATATACCCAGAAGATGTTCCAACTGGTAATAAGGACACATGCTCCACTATGTTCATAGCATATAAACCTATTTATAATAGCCAGAAGCTGAAAAGAACCCAGATGTCCCTCAACAGAAAATGTGGTACATTTACACAATGGAGTACTACTCAGCTATTAAAAACAATGAATTTATGAAATTCTTGGGCAAATGGATGTATCTGGAGGATATCATCCTGAGTGAGGTAACCCAATCAGAAAAGAAGTCACTTAATATGCACTCATTGATAAATGGATATTAGCCCAGAAACCTAGAATACCCAAGATACAACTTCCAAAACACAAGAAAATCAAGAAGGAAGAAACAACGCATGGATACTTCATTCCTCCCTAGAATAGGGAATAAAATACCCATGGAAAGAGTTGCAGAGACAAAGTTTGGAGCTAAGACGAAAGAATGGACCATCCAGAGACTGCCCCACCTGGGGGTCCATCCCATAATCAGCCACCAAATGTAGTCACTACTGCATATGCCAGCAAGATTTTCCTGAAAGGACCCTGATATAGCTGTATCCTGTGAGGCTATGCCACTGCCTGGCAAATACAGAAGTAGATAATCACAGTCATATATAGGATGGAACACAGGGCCCCCAATGGAGGAGCTAGAGAAAGTACCCAGGAGCCAAAAGGGTCTACAACCCTATAGGTGGAACAACAATATGAACTAATCAGTGTCCCCAGAGCTCGTGTCTCTAGCTGCATATGTAGCAGAAGATGGCCTTGTCGGCCATCATTGGGAAGATAGGTCCCTTGGTCTAGCAAACTTTATATGCCCCAGTACAGGGGAATGCGAGGGCCAAGAAGTGGGAGTGAGTGGGTCGAGGAGCAGGGCGGGGGCTGGGGGGAGGTATAGGGGACTTTTGAGATAGCATTGGAATATAAATGAAGAAAATATCTAATAAAAAAATTAAAAAACAAAACAAAACAACAACAAAAAAACCCTTGTTTTTCTTCTGAGCAGCATCCGCTCACAACAACCATATGTGAGTCTTATGCTGGAAACTCCACAGGAAACACGGAAATGATAAAGTACCCCTAGAGAGGGTCAGATCCCAATTACTCGCTTGGGTGTTCAATGCTATTTCTAATACACCTTTTATATTGTTGAGCCTGTGGCCCCTCTCGCTGGGGTTCTGCAGCTGTGATTCATCTATGCACTAAATGATGTTTTAGTAAAGAGAGGTAAAGCTGAGGGTCACAGTCTTTCCCATTTCCAAGTAACTCGGAGCTTTCTCTCTGGATTGTGAGCCTGTGGGAGAAAGAACCGAACCTTAGATAAATTGGCAGATGGAAGAACACAAGGAGTACTAAAATAAGTATAAAATTTTATAAGCTTCATGATCTTCTTCCCCAAAGGCCTAAATCCATGTGATGAGATAGTAGAAAAATTGCCTACAGAGTCTGAATTTATTACTATTTTTTAAAGACATGACAAGATTAAAGTAAATTAATTTTTTTCTTTGCTTCCCTGGTCATCAGTTGGTAGTACTCCTGAAGGTGATATGAAGTGTGTGAAGTTTTTCCTATAAATATTGGGCTCTGCATAGGGGCTAAAAATAAGCAGAGCAGGATGGAGAAATGGGCAAACATTATTGATCTGTGTAGGACTATTTCTGCTTTAACGTTTGCAAAAGGCACAGTGCAGCTTGGCAACCTATTTTTAGAGAGCAGATACACGATGCTATATATAGATGATAAAAAATAAGGTGGGTCCTCAGGTAGATTTGAGGTTATATTAGGAAGTCAAACCAGAAGGAATCTCCCACAGAATAAGCAAAAACTGAGTGCCTGTAACATTTCTGGAGAACAAAGAGCCTAGAGTTGAGGGCCTTGCTGGTGAACATGCCTCCCCTCCTATAGTTGAGGGCATTACTGGTGGATATGCCTCCCCTCCCCAGTATGTGCCACCTCCAATTGTTGGCCCTTAATAGCTACAAGCCGGCTTCCCGTGAGCAAGGGCTAAAACCAACATGAGCAACTCCAAGAGCCCTCTGCCCTTTCATCTTTGCAGCAAATGCTAACTCCCCAGTGGTATTTACTGTATTTATATGCATGTGTGTGTGAATGTGTACATGTTACATTAGTGAAACCGTGTACAAATGTAATGCTTTTGTTGGATCTTCCTTTGATATTCAATTCTCCATCCATTGTTTGTAAATTGTTGTAATATTTACCCTCCACTCCTTTGCTACTATGATTTGCTTATGTCTCCAGTACCCCTAACCACGTATTCTCCTAGTTTCCCACCCCAGTCACCAACCTTCCCTCTCTGGTACTATTTTTTTTCCTTTTATTCCCATTATTGAATTGTCCATTCAATTCAACAGGCATTTTTTTGTGAACACAAGGCACATGCTAGGTTCCAAGGCTAAAGAGCTAAATAAGATGGAAGCTCTGCTCCCCAGCTGCTCTGTCTGGAGAGGCTCGCATTCCTTGTTCTCTTCTCTTCTCTATTCGGATTATTGATTGCTCCCTCTAGGCAGACTTTCTTCCAGCACACTCCTTCGTAGCAACAGCCGAACATGGGGCCGGTGGACATTAATTTCGTCTGAAATTCCTGATTATATCTGATTTACAAACTGGACTTTAGAAAGAAGCTCACCCAGCCTGGGGGAAAATGGGGTGGGAAGGTACAAGTAGCCATGGAATTCTGTGTAGGTGAACCATGCCACAGGAAGACTAATAGACCCAGCCACCTCTGAACACCTGAGTGAGGCTGTTTCACTCGAGGCAAAGCTGTCCAGGCTCTGGAAAAATGGTTTCTCAACAGTTCCCTCTTCATGCCAATGCAGCAGTGGAATGTTGAAATAACCAATCATCTTTACATTCATTACAGAAAATAAACCCTGACTAACCATAATAACAACTGACTCCAATTTGGAGCTGGTGAAATTGCTGTTCTTCTCTATGCCCATCTCTTTATGCTTAGATATTTTATGCATATGAGCTTCTTTGCCCGTGTGAATGTAAGGAGCATCATACTTCTTTCAGCAAGAGAACCACCAAGAACAGAGATAGGTAGGTATGTTTTTCATAGTCACAAACTATGCCAGTTGTATGTAGGCCAGGCTTAAGTGGTGAGGAGGGAACTTAAACGAGCATTTAAATATAACTCTCTTCTCTATTGCTGAGTCTTCTGGTAATCAGCAGACAAGTGTTATTAAGGCTGAGATAATGCAAGATCTTTTCCCCTAAAGGCCATGTGGTATGGCTGGAATTCTTAACCAGTTTCATCACTCGCCACAGAGTTAACATCTTCCTGGTAGCTGGCGTGGTTTCCCAGCTTCATTCTTGAAATCCTTGTGAGCCATGTCATTCTTCAAAAGTCCATCCAGCTTTTCCCCAGCCTTCCTGTTTCCCACTCTAAATCCTTAGGAATGTGTCACTATGTGCAGTGTCCATTCTGTAGGGTTCAAAGTGGCATACATCCAAATGATTACAGCTGTTTTCCTTGAGTCCCATATAAAAGGATTCATTCTTGCCTTTCCAGAATGCAGTGGTGGTATGAGGGTTCTCATTGTAACATATCCAAATGCCCCTCATCCCCATAGATACATACTCAGGGCCTTATTACTGGGACCAAATTCACCATGATCTATTTGTATTTTTCTGGGCACTCTGATCACTGGATGCTATAAAGAATGGTAGATTATACAGTGACAAGAAATGGAAGGAAAGCAGCCAATATAGCCACTGCTGTAGTTCAGGTAGAGACTGGTTTGGGTAAGGTGATGGCAGCAGGGATGAAGAGAAATTATTTCAGTGTAATGGAACAAACAAGAGCTGGTAATAGGTTGGAGATGTGGGGTGAAGAATAGAAAGAAAGCAAAGATGACCCCAAGTTTTAGGCCTGAGCGACTAGCCATATGATGGTATGGTAAGAGAGACAGGTTTTATGTGTGTGATTTAAGCCATATTAAGTTGTAGTACTTTGTGCACCGCTGTAAAGTTCAGGTATATACATAATTTGTGTCTGAAGATTAACTAGCATATCTGAGCAGAAAGAAGCATCATCTAGTTAGGGCAGCTGGAGGGATTCTTTTTTGGTTTGTTTTCTTTTGATAACCAGCATTTTCTTATTTTAATGTTTTCAATAGTGGACATGTATTATTTGCATTGTTATAACAGGATTGACTTTATTTTTCAATGTGTTTTCATTGAAGTAGATGTTGACATCTAACTCAGTAAGTTACTTAGTCACCCAGACCATGGACTCTGTGGATTAGATCTGATCTGTCACACTACTTCAGGCCCTAAAGTTGTTTCTCCTATCAGTGAGAAGCAGTGTATGAGAACAAGCATTTGAGGGCGGGGACGCCCAGGAAACATGTTTCCAAGCGATTCTTGTTGAAGGAAGATTGATGAGGGAGCTATGCTAAAGGGGAACAGAAATGGCAATCAAGGTTGCTTAAATGATATTAAAGGTCTCTTTCAACTCAACAGTGAGAATTTAACTTAAGACCATGAATATTAAAAGATGTGTAACAGCCCTTTGAAAACTGAGCTTTATTTTAGCCTGACTTTAAGGTATTATTACTATTTTGCTTTGTTTCCATCATTTGGCTTTGATGGAACAAGCAGATATCTACCTGCTATGGGACATCAGTAAGTGCTCTAGGGAAAAGGCCAAAAGGACAAAACCCCATTTGTTATAGCTTCACCATTAGGTCTTATAATAATAGTTTCTCATTATATTTGATGAGTGAATATGTTATACCCATATATGTTACCATATATGAAAAGTCTACCATAAGGAAACAAATAACTGTTTTTTGAAACTACACCTTTACTTGAAGCTACCTTAAAGTGACCAGATTCCAGACGGAATACCAAAGACTAGTTCAGCTTAAGAAACATTACTAAGGTGACTGGATGGGACAGTGATACTGTCATGGAGGTGAATTACTAATTGGGAGTAGATCAGTGTGGATCAAATCAGAATGTCAGGGAGCAAGCAGAATTGGGGAACAAGGATAAAGTTTGAGACTCAGAAGCACAAGATGCATGACTTAGCTCTGTACACAGACTCCATGTCTCCAAAAGGCAGGGTGCTCAGGAAGTTGTGCTGGGCTGGATGGCTCTAATGCATTCACTGAAACCTGGTTAGGGCATAATTGCCATACAAATGGGCATTGTGTAAGAAAACAGAAACCTGCCATCTGGGAAGGGGAAGAAAAGGGACATGTTTTCTACACCATCTTATTAAAGAAGTTCCTATGCAGTTGACAATATTTTGTTTTTGCCCCAGCTGAGTCCCATAGCTTACAGACTTGCCAGTATTTCAGGATCAATATAAAAATTTCTGTTGTTTTGCTGACTTAGGTATTCGCTGAAGGATTGTGTGGGAGGCAGACCTGAAAAGCAATTATGTGGAAAGTACAGTATGCTGCGTCTCCTTGAGGGCTGATGAGGAGCTTGCCAGGGACCTCTGGGGCGTTGGCATGCATGTGTTAGTCCTGATGTTTGTGGCATGTGCTGATTCTCTCTCTCTCTCTCTCTCTCTCTCTCTCTCTCTCTCTCTCTCTCTCTGTGTGTGTGTGTGTGTGTGTGTGTGTGTGTGTGTGTGTGTACATACACGCATGTGCACACACATGCACTGTAGCACACATGTGGAGGTCAGAGAACAAACAACGTTAGGAGTCAGTTCTCTCCTACCATGAAGTCTGGGGATCAAACTAGAGTCATCAAACTTGGTGCAGCAAACTTTATCCCCAGAACTATCTTGCCAGCCCAGTTTTCATTGTAATCTATGACTTAGAGCTTCCTCAAGTAACCTCCAGAGACTTGGGGGCTTTTCTCTCTCAGTGAATCTCTGTGGTGTCTTGGCTTGTTGTGACACGGTCTGAGAATTGACAGGGAGGAAAGTTGGTACAAGGGAATAAGTGAGACTTCTGTCGTTTAAATGATTAATTTCAGCAGATTATATTTATGATCACTTTCCAAAACATCTGGCTGCGCTTCTCAGTGATAGTAATACTAGAGTCTGGTTAACTCTCCAAGAGCCAAGTCTACACTGTCAGTGTAATCAGTCTGATGTATCAAATGGACAAAAACCTTATAGCTGACCTAATATAATTTCTCAAGAGAGAAAGAGAGGAGAGATTGGGTTTGAGGGAAGGGAGCAAAAGAATAATATTATCAAAAAAAGAAGGAAGGAAGGAAGGAAGGAAGGAAGGAAGGAAGGAAGGAAGGAAGGAAGGAAGGAGGAAGGAAGGAAGGAAGGAAGGAAGGAAGGAAGGAAGGAAGGAAGGAGAGAAAGAAAAGAAAAGAAAAGAAAAGAAAAGAAAAGAAAAGAAAAGAAAAGAAAAGATCCAGTCACTTTGAGGTAAAGTGGGTTTAGAAGATAGTCTAAACAGATTATTACACCATTTCTATTAGAAACAGGATCTAAGGGCTGGAGAGAAGTTCCATGGTTAAGAGAACTTCCTTAATCGGCGTTTTCTCACTAAAGCTATTTCAGATTCACCAGAAGAGGGCATCAGATCTCATTACATGTGGTTGCTGGGATTTGAACTCGGGACCTTTGGAAGAGCAGTCGGTACTCTTAACCCGCTGAGCCATCTCGCTAGTCACTAAAGCTATTTCATCATGACTCTTGAGTCACTTTATTTCCATCTTTAAAGTCTTTGTTCCAAAGTTACATATGTTTATGACTGGAAGGGATTAGGATTTTTCAGTTTCAAAAGGATTTGGGAATTCTGCCCCTCCTTGTTTCTGGTACTAACTGATTCTTAAACAGAATTGAAAAAAGTCTTATGTGCTTAGAATCAGATCCTCAGAAGTGAGGTGGAAGAACCCAGAATCTTTCTCAAGGATCATGTCAAGCAGATTCACTGACTCTTGGTCAAATCACTGAAAAGGATATGTATCTTATTCCCCAAACTCAGGGGGATGAGGAAAATCAAAAGCCAGGTACAGTGGCACATACCTATAAACAACGCTTCCAGAAGACTGAGGCAAAAGAATTGAGAATTCCATACACTCTTCTAGACTGCTTCATCTCCCTTTCTAATTTCTTACCTCTGTCTTAGGTATGCATATTTTCCTGACTCTGAGCAGTTGCTCACATATCCTATGGTCGCTTGTTGTCACTAGCCTGATATCAATTCATCACACTGTTTAACAGTGAGCCAGTTCTCTAGCACCAAAATTCCTTTCTGGTTCAGTGGTTTCCATCCATGCCCATGAGTACAGAAGGGCATCCAGTCTCCTTGGGCAGCATTCCAGCCCCTCTGGAGTGAGTCCTTACCCCCGCTGCCTTCCCTTGCTTGTCACATGAAAAGCTAACCATCTATTCTTTCTGTCTTCTCATTTTGCCATCTACTTGTCTTTCGTCTGCTTTGGCATTCCGGACATGTCCTCCACTCTACGATGGAAGTTCTCTCTGACTGACTAGCTGTATTGTGCATTCATACCAGGTCTGTTGCCTTTCTGCATCTAAACTTCTCACCACACTTGAGTGTTAGTTGCTCAAGGATTGGGCAGTAACATCAGTAACCACTATTAAGCTAAGCTTTTTGCTTGTTTAGTGTGTGTGTGTGTGTGTACATGGGAGCACATGCCCATAGACATACATGGAGAGGCCAGAGGAGGAGGAGGATGGGTATCCTCCTTCGTCACTATAACTTATTCCTTAAGATATAGTCTCTCACTGAACCTGGAAACATCGTGTTTTACAGCATGGCTGGCTGGCCATCAGGCCTCAACAATCTCGCTGTCTTTGCAACCCTTGCCTCAGCATGGAGATTACAGTCCAGTGTAGCCGTGCACAGCTTTTTATGGGTACTGATCATCTGAAAACAGATCCTCATTTTGCAGGAGGAAGCACTCCTCCTCAACCCTGAGCTAAAGTGAAGTTTGACTTCCATCACTTAATAGTGCTCTCCCATCTAGTTTTCACATGGTGGTTCAGGCTAGTCCCAGAAAGTACTTGTTAGCATTCTGCATTATACAGTGTAATTTTAAAAGCAAACTCAAGCAGGCACCAGTCTGTTCTGAGACTCACCTTCATGTGCTGTTGCTGTGAAAGACAGCAGAAGATCACAGTGTATCCAATTAACTTCATCTTCAGATACTTGCAGAACAGATCCCAGATGCAGGTGTAGCTCTGTGGATATATGCAGAGAGAGAAGGCTGTACTATTGGTTTGGACAGGAATGTGAAGCAAATAGTAGATGATGCAGAAGATGTTCATTCTAAAAGTCAAGAAAACAACTGGGTCAGGTCATGCTCAGGGGAGATAACGTTCTGCAGCCAGGTCATCTCCAGAGACGCTCAGTGAAGTGAGAAATCACTGAGAAGCCACTGCAGTGTTTTACGTTGGGAGGTTAGTTCTAAAACACTCACACATGTTGTTTCAATTACCCTGATGCTATTAACAGATGACGATAAATGCTCTCAGATTGGTTTTAGTAATAAACAGTTACAGAAGGATATGAATTGAGTAGTAAACGTTTCTCTCCTGCCTCTCATTATTTCCCTTTCTAGCTATAACCAACAACCAATATTAGCATTTGTATGTGCTCTTCTCTCACTGTGTATGCAGATGCAGTAGGAGTCTGTTACTCACATTCTTCTCGACTCTGGTTTTTAACTAATTTATACTGGACACCTTTTTCTCTCTTCCCACTATTTTTTTCCCTCTTACTGGCTCTGTTGAATTCATCATGTATAAATAATCAAATTTTGATTTTAGCATCTCTCTGCTGAACATGTAGGTAATATCCAGGTTGTGGTTAGCAATGGTAATGCTGCAGCAAAGGTCCTCCTGAATTTCATATCAGCGCTTTTGTTGACATCCTTCCACCAGAAGATTGAAGATCCTAGATACATAGTTCCTGGTACAAGCAAGTGTCCCATTCTCTCTCAAAGAGCACCACCAATATGTCCTCTCTTCCCTTTCCTGTTCTTCTCAGAATCAGCTCTGCACATCCCCAGGCTTGGCCACAAGCAGTACAGTGCCACCTGAGCCCCCTGCTGGAATGCCCTAGTGAAAAATGTGGGTGACTCAGAAAGTGAGGCTGTAGCAAGAATGAGTCATCAGGCCCCCTGACCTATTGTCTGTTGAAAGTTGCTCTATTAAAGCTGTGTAATGATTTCTTAATTGCCAAATCAGACTATTGGCTCTGTTATGCCAGCATTTTGGCCATGCTGCAAAATTTAGAATTGCTTATTATCCCATGACTAGTGCTTCTCTTCCCCATTAATTGTAGAGTCTTTGAGATTTATGGAGAAATGCAGAGGCTTGAGGACCAAAGACATTGAATTTGGGGGAAACTTTTTTTAAATACCCATGATTCCCAGGTTCCTCCAACATAGCAGATAACGGATTGCTTAAACAAATATGAACTTGAGCTATGTAAAGCATGAAATGTCCAATCTCATACCTTATCTATTCTTGAAGGACCTGGTGTAAATTGTGCCTTCTGAGTCTGCTCCAGTCCCCTCCCCTGGCTGTCTAGACCGTGCACACGTAGGTTTCTAACTCATCACACTGTGCTTCCATTGGCAGGATCTGAGTAGCCATGGAAGCTGCTGAAGGCCAAGCCTTTGACTTGTTCCTGTTGACAGCCCTTAGCATTTATTTCTCTATAGGTATTTCTCCACTTATGCTTGACCGATTTACATGTTAGGGGAAGGATGGGGAAAATAAAACTTAAAATTCAAGTCATAGCCATTCAAAATTGAGTCCATATATGATGGGTTTGGAATATTTTTCTGCTAAAACTGTAGAAATATTCTATTAGAATGTCACAAAGTTAGAGGGTCCCCCTGCCTCTCTGTGCTATGTCCAAAGTAATAAGGATTAATTTGCTTCATCATGGAAAACATGCAAAGCAGGCTCAAATTCTCAGTCTGAAATGATCTCTTGTTTCCCATGATTGTGAAATCATTGACATCCAGGCAGACTCTATACAAAGGGAACAAGGAACATATGAGCAACTTGCAAATTTCAATTTCATAATACCTGAAGCCTCATGAGGAACAGACTTAATACTCTCCAGAACCGTTGGCACAGGATACTTACACACTAGTGCACTAGGTAAATAGTGTCAGAGAAGGACGAGGTGCCTGTCTTTGAGATGCTTCCACCTCCAGCTCTCAAGATAAGGGCTGCAGATCTTGATGAAGGTGGGAAGTTAACTTGTTTTGAGGTCTGTGACTCTCACACTGAATAGTTTACACAGAGAGTTCATTTTAGTTTGTTGAGATATAACTTACCTGTCATAAAATGCAACCTTTTTAGGGTATGCTCTATATACTTTGACAAATACATATACCCATATAACTATCAACACAATCCATAATTTTCTCCTGCACTTTGGAGTCCACTCCCCCTTCATTACAAACCTCTGTTCACTCTGCCCTAGTTATGTTTGTTTGATAGTGGCAGTGGTGGTGGTGGCAGTGGTGGTGGTGGCAGTGCTGGTGGCAGTGGTGGTGGTGGTGGCAGTGGTCGTGGTGGCAGTGGTGGTGGCAGTGGTGGTGATTTGCTGTACTAGGGATCAAATCCAAGGTCTTCCACATGATGAGCAAACATTCTAGCACAGAGCTACATTTGCAGCTATCTGACATGTTTTCTAACTCTAGTGTTCTCCCTTTTCCAGGGAGTCATATACTTTGGATCATATGTATCCTGGTTTGAGTCCTTTTCATCTGAAGGGTGCCCATGCTATTGTGTATAACAATAGTTACTTCCTTTTCTATTTCTATGGAGTATCCCATTGTGGATCTACTCTTTATTTGGTGATCAGCTATAGGAAATTGGATTGTATTCATATTTGACTCACTATTAATAAAGCCACAGTAAACATTCACATAATTTGGTGGTGTTATGCTTTGTTGAGACAGTGTCTCACCAAGCTCAATCTGGCCTGTAACTCAACTATGTAGCTAAGGGTGATGTTTAACATCCATCTTCCTGCCTCTACCTCCTAATGCTAGGACTACAGGTATTCACCATCACACTCAGTTTATGCTGGGAATGGAACCCAGAGCTTCATGAATTCAAGACACAGTCTCTATATCTGAATTACACACCCATCCCTTTAAGTGATGTGTGTGTGTGTGTGTGTGTGTGTGTGTGTGTGTGTGTGTATACATGTACATATGTTGGTGTTTCTTTTATCAAGATACCAAGACATGGGCTGAGCAGTCTAGCAGATGAAAATCAACTTGCTTATTTTCAGTAGAAGGGATTAGATGCAAAGCTTTACTGGTGAGCCTCTCTCTCAGTTCTTTCTTGAATCTTTATTTTGAAACAGGGTCTAATTTGTCACAGGTAGCCTCAGATGCATAGTCCTCCTGCCTCAGTGTTCTCAGTATGATTATGTGTGTTGGCTAATTCAACTCTTATTTTTAAAAAGGGTGGAGCGAGGATGGGATCACACACCTAAATCAATACTGGAGAGTCTGAGCAGGAGAATTAAGTGAGATTCTATAAATAAAAACACGGGGTAGGGTGGGGAGAAACTGACTCTTCCAACATACCTGAACTATTTTCAATTTCTATAATACTGGTGAAAATTCGGAAGGTCTATAATTAAGATGTAACCATCTACACGATTTTAGACCATCTCAGTAGAACCACATGTTTGAGATAGATTAAAGGGTTTAGTTAGGTTGTTACCTCAGCTGCTGGTACTCTGAGGGGAGTAGGCTGTGTTATAGGGTGGTAGACGCCATCCCAAAAGCTTCTGCTTTTTATTTATACATGGAAGTTCTTTTCTTCCTTAGAAAGGTTTAAAGAGTATTGGACTGTTAGGTGAGGCTGTGCCCTAATATTCAAGGAAGATTGAAGAAGCTTTTCAGATGAACTAGGAAAATCTATTGGGTCTCATAAAAATCTCCCAGACCCTTCAGGGAAATCACCAAAGTTCTAGCGTTGATTGCCTCTGAAGATGTCCTGTACTGGGAACTTGAAGATGGACATTTTTTACAGGGTGATATTTCCAACATATATTCAAATTCTCGGTTGCTCAGGAATACACTCTTTTACCTCACCATCTGAAGATTGTCAGCTTCTGAGCACTGGGGTGCTTTGCTTATAGGACACCTTCTCTTCTGTGTTCAGTGTGCTAAGCTCATGGTTTTTTCTAGTTTGCTTTCTTGGTTGTAGTGATAAAACACAGAGTACAACTAACTCAGGGAGGAAAGGATTTATTTGGTTTATAGTTCCTCATCCCAATCTGTCATTAAGGGCAGGTGAGACAGGAACCTGTAGGCAGACTCTGATGCAGACACCTTGGAGGAGTGCTGCTTACTGGCTCGTTCCCTGTGGCTTGCTCAGCCTGCTTTTGTATATAATCTAGAACCACCTGCTCAGGTGCGGCACTCCCACAGTGGGCTGAGCCTCCCACATCTATAACTAATATTAAAAAAAAAAAAAAGGTGTCCCACATACTTGGCTTCAGGTCAGTCTAATGGAGACAATCCCTCAGTTGAGGTTCCCTCTTCCCAGGTTGTCAAGTTGGTGACAATAACAAAGTACTACCAGCACACAGTGAAAATAGAGGGGTTTGGCCATGTTTTCTGTACCTGATCTAGGAACTTAGATCTTAATTCAAGAAGCATGTGTCTGAGTGCTGCTAAGCTATTGCTATAGTCAGCATCTGCTATACTGAACAAAGAAATCAGCTCAAAAACTATTTGAGTGGAAGGTTTCATCTTCCTGTGGCTTGTTGTGGATTGTGGTGACTTGATCAATCTAGTCAGATGGCTGTCAAAAACAAGAAGATAAAGGCTTGTGGACCCTTCATGTCCCTTGGTAATTTTCAGAGTTCTACAGTAACCAAATCAGCACCCTGACTTGGAAATCTTGGTAGTAACCCCAAAAGCAGTTAACTAAAACATGGTGCTAATACCAAAATAATGAAGGAACCTGACTAAGGGAAATGTGAGACCTAAGCTGCAAAATTCTAGGACTTTTATAGGTTTCTCATAACTGTGGTTTAGCCAAATAAAAGGGAGTGAGACAACAGGAAAATTCTTCTTTTTAGTGGGATTTTGCCTCAGGGAAATGCCCATTCAAACACCTGCCCATGAGCCACAGTGCCATATACACCACACCCTTCCCTGGCCACTCCCAGAGATGCCATGGGAGAGAGAGCTCATTCTCAGGCATCACTGGTGGGTTCTTGTGCTGCAGGCTAATTTAAGGTTCCTACTTTACAGTGTCGTTTTGGACAGGGTGGTAGAAACCAAGAAGTGAGATGAAGAGGGCTGTTTTGTTCTCAGCTCCTGATCTCACTACAGGAGAATGTTTTAGAGCTGAGCTGTCAGAATGTGAGTGCTGAGGGAAGCTGGAAGAAGCAGTCACAGGTTTTGATTGTACCAAATGCCCAGAAGTTTTGGAACTCTTCACCTGGTATCAGCTAAGCCTACCAAATAGTGTGCCCTTTTATTATCTAGTAAATTGTTTTCTCCAACTGCTTCTGTTTGTAGACCTAGTGAATTGTCCAACTTTTTATTTTCCACATGGCCTCAAGAATACCCAGTTGACAGAGCCTAGAGGTCAGTTCAGAAAGGAACAAAAGAACGTAAATGTCTTTGAGCATTATTGTGAGGCATAGGGACAGTTCACAAAGGAATGCATTTGCCAAGGGAAGAATGCAGTGATAATGGACACAGGGAGAGAAAGGCATTGGTTAAAGAAGCTGAGGCACCACTTCATTTTAATAAACACAAGTTGATATGACTGTAGAAGACACCAAGGGGTGACCATAATATAATAAGAAGTGACACTTAATTATCACTGATGAGCCTTAAGGATTATAATTAAAATATTCATACTGGTAGTACCAGTGAAATGTTCCCTTCTTTGAAATGTGTTACAATGTATGGTTTGCTGGATGATAGGAGGACTCACTGAACACCCCACACATCTCATCCCCTCCTCAGCCAGAGGAAGGCTTAGAGATGAAGTTGGTGCCCTAGTTTACACAGCTATTGGTCCATTTTTGCACTTAGATTTTCAGTGTACTGGCATTCATCCTCTAATGAGAACCATGCCATCATCAGGAGGAAGAAGGCAACTATTGATGAATTTGGATCACATGTATACAATTACAATAATAAAGATTTGATTTGGGGTGCTCTTCAGACTTTGGGCTGTGAATGGCGTGTGATGAAGCAATTTTCTACTTTTAAGGATGCTGCACATTCATTTAGCTCGATAAAGTCATTGAGACTCATAGACTGGTGCTGAGACTATAGCAGAATGTAAACAAACAGTTGTCATGATCTTATTCTGCCATTCAGAAATCCAGTGCTTTTAAATTTTTATCTCCAGTCCCATCAAACTGGCAAAAGGTAATTCTCGACATACTAAGGTAGCCGGATGATCAAATGGCAGTGTGGTATCCTCATGAAAAGCAAAAATGACCTGGCTGTCCTGTGATTTTTAAGATTAAGGTTTGAAACTTGTAATTGTAATATTTCAGCCTGTATACACTCACCCCAGATTATAGTCCTTGGAGTGCTGTGTATGGCATGCTGAATGGTCTGAGGAAGTGGTTACATTAACAAGGTTTGATGTGTATGCAGTGCTCGCTTTCCACCGAGAGAAGAGCTTTGAGTTGGGATTAAATAGTGAATTGATTTGACTTGGGAAAAGTCAGACAAAATCTCTAGCTAAAACTGAGCATAGTTTTTCAGATTACCCTATTTCTTAGTTTTCTTTCTGTTGTTGTGATTTAAAAAATAATAAAAAAAATAAAAATAAAAAAAACCCAAAACCATGACCAAAAGCAACTTGAGGAGGAAAGGGTTTGTTTTATCTTACAGCTCCTGATCCTGGCCCATCCCTGAGGGAAGCTGCACAGGGCCATAACACGGAGGCAGGAACTGAAGCGGCCATCAGGGAGGCACTCTGCTTGCTGACTTCCTCCCCATAGCTTGTTCAGCCTGCTTGCTTATACTACCCAGGACCAGAGGTGGCCGACTCCAGTGAGTCAGGCCCTCCCATATCAATAATTAATCAAGAGAACGCCCTACAGACTTGCCTGCAGGCAATCTGATGGCAGCATTTTCTCAATTGAGATTCCTCTTTTCACATGACCCTAGCTTGTGTCAAGTTGACAGAAATCTAACCAGGAGACCTTTAAATTATAATTTGAGCTCCTTGTGCTTGGTGTGTTCCCCTACAGTATTGTGATTTGTTCTTCCATGCCCTTACCATTTGGAGATATAGCTTATACTTTAGATTTTGCTTGCTATCTCGCCAAAATAAGTGTTACTGTGTTTCAAGCTCCATTTTCCCCTCTCCTTCATTTTTTTTTTAAAAGAAAGTTAAAAAATCATATCTCTGAGTCATAGCCTGTATTTTGGCATAAAGCTTGGGATATTTTCTTCTTCATGTTGTTTCTATCAGGGCACCCAAGAACTTTGGATAATGAATACTGAGTGCAGCTAACTAAATACCAGCCAGCCCACTCAAAGCCCTTGGACTTCAGACACAAATAAATCCCTGATGTAAACTCTGTCTGGGCTCCTAACTATATTTGAGTACTTGTCTTCAACACAGAAACTTAGCATCTATTCCTTTTCACAAAAGGGCATTCTGGGAGTTAAGAGCTCATGCTGTTAATTTGTGTGGCATCCTTGCTCATATATCATTTGCATCTTATCCTTGGTGTCACCTCACAAATTATAAGACTTTAATAACAAATGTCTTTTCACTTTGAGATTATACACGCATTTGATAAAAATAAAGCCTCGCTAACACTCCAGAGAGCACTGAACAGGATAGAAGCCACAAACCCAGAAGGCTGGGCTGTGTTACTCCAAAGAGAAGAGTGTACAAACTTGCATGTCCCCCAGGTTTCAAGCTCTTTGTTGCATAGCTGGCCCATTTGTTTCCATTTTCTGAGATTCTCTAGTACTTCATCACTTTTAGAGTCCCGCTGGTACGATTTTTCTTAGTGCTGTTACTCTAACAGGAAACAGTCAGGGCTTCTCAGTGCTGAAAAGAGAGATCTTGGGCTTCCATCATTGTTTAGTGTGCTACCAAAGAAGTGGGATTCAAATTCACACAATGGGCTTGTGTAAATTAATCAGGGAGTAATCCTTCACTGCTCTATTGAATTGCCTTAAAGTTTTCTGTTTCAAACAGCTACATTACTTGATTAAAACAATGTTAAATTAAAAAACAAAACCTCCCTTTGAGGGTCTTGTGAGACAGCTTGTGGGTAAGGCTGCCTGCTGCCAAGCCAGGTGACCTCTCTTCAATCCCTGGCTGAAGGAGAGTACCAACTCCTCCTGGTTATCTTCTGACCTCCACACGTGAGCAGTAGTTCCCTTTCCTAGGACATTTATTTCTGATAATGAATATGTGCAGGTAGGTACAGTCCAATAATAACATTATTATTATTTAGTAATAATAACTTGGCCAATAATAACAACGAATGGCCAGCTTGCCTTTTGTTTCCTTATATTATGTTTCACCCTTCCTAGGTTGGTATTTATTTTAATTATTCTATTGGTCATCTTTATACCTTAATAAAAGGTTTTAAGCCTTTGCATCCTGCCCTATCCACTTAAGTGGTTTACCATGATTCTCCATTCTGTTGGCTGAAGCATGAATCTGTACTTTTGAAATGGAGCGTGAGTTTTCTTCAGCGTGTTATGTTTTCCAGTATCCTGCTTCATGACTTACTTAGTTTTTCTTTTTGATGCTTCTGTTTTGCTTTTATATCAGAGTGACAAGTTTTGAATACCTATTCATATTTAATAACAAGGGTTTGGGCCTTATTTTTCTTTATAGATGGTGTGGGTTTCCCCGTGCTATTCTGTGCGTAGATCTGATTTCCTGTTATTGTTGCCCATGAATAGGAAGTCTGTGCAGAACTTTGATCTTGGTCATTTCACTGTAGGATCAACTGAGAGCAGGCTGGAATTCAGAAGGTCCAGCTATCAGGGGATAAGGGTGTTTACATGTCCTCTGGCCCTTATATTAATCTTTGTGTTTTGGTATAATTTGGGACTTAGAGACAAGTTACAAAACAATTTAGAATTTCTGTGCTTCTCTCCCTCAGCTTCACTTAATATTAATACCTTCTAGGCATTTTTAAATGTTTCTTTAGAAATATAATTCTTGTATTTTTTCCTCTCAAGTGCAATCCTGGTGTGTGGGCCAAGACATGTAAGAGGGCAGCAGAGTGAGAAATGTCCACAGCCCAGTAGGCTTTGGGCAGAGACATTAGTTCCCTCTTCTCTTTTCCACCCCAATTCATAACCCCAGTCGCCACTGCAGCCGCACAGTGCAGGTGGAGTGCTGGTGACACATGGTTAGGCAGCCACACCTACATTCTCAGTTTTGCATGTCTCTCCTGTATATTCTAGGCTTTTACATTGTTTGTCTATCTCAGTCAGTTTTCCCCAGAGAGAGAAAGTGAAAATAAAAGACTGAGTGATAAGAGCCAAGACCAGAGAAGGGAGAGGAGAGAGGTGGAAGCTGATTGGTTGGTTTGGTTTGGCTTTGGCTCACCAGTTGTATGAGCTGGGAAGCTGGAAATTCACAAGGTAAACAGACTCAAGTAAGAATTTAATCTTGCAGTCTTGAGATCCAGATCTATAGGGCACAGTAAGCAGGAAACTCATAAAGATTGTAGATGCTACGTTTCCTCTTGACTATCTATCATTATTGTAGTAGTGGTAACTGTACATTAGCTACTCTCTTGACAAGTTGATAAGTATACCATTCATTGCTATTGACTACATACAACATTACAATGTAAACCTCTAAGGCATATTTATCTTATTTAACTAAAATTTCTGCCCATTGATTAATAACTTCATATTATCTAGATGGGCCTCAAGCAATCAGCCAATGGTTTTATAAGCAAAAACTGAGCTTTCCCAGTAAAATAATTCTGCCTCAAGACTGTAGCATAGAGAATAAGGGATGATCTGCTTCCAAGTGTTAATCACACTACAACAACATCTAAAGTAGTGTTTGATGGAACAGCTGGGAGCCATGGTCCTGCCAGTTTGATACATCATGTACTCTCCTCTGCTGGTCTCTGTTAGGAAGTCTTCCTGACCTTTCAGAACTTGAACTTCTTTTCCTGACATTCCTTCTACTCTAGCTTCTTTAAATGTGATGTTTTCCCCTGTTGAATGTGGTGGCATATACCTTTGATCCCAGCACTCGGGAGGCAGAGGCAGGTAGCCAGCCTGGTCTACAGAGTGAGTTCAAGGATAGCCAGGGTACACAGATAACCCGTCTCAAAAAAAAAAAAATGTGTGCATATGTGTGTGTATGTGAGAGAGACACACACACACAGAGAGAGAGAGAGAGAGAGAGAGAGAGAGAGAGTTTTGTGTGTCAACCCTACAGAAGATAAAATCATATGAGAGACGGAAACTAAAATTAAGAAAATGCCTCCATAAGATTGGGCTGTAGGCAAGCCTGTAAGGCATTTTTTAAAATTATTAACTGATGGGAGAAAGCCCAGCCCATTTGGTGATACTGAGTTCTATAAGAAAACAGGCCAGTAATCATAACCCCTCCATGACCTCTGCATCAGCTCCTGCCTCCAAGTTCCTGCCCTGTTTGAGTTCCTGACTTTCTTCAGTGATGAGCAGTGCTGTGGAAGTGTAAGCCAAATAAACCCTTTCCTCCACAAGTTGCTTTGGTGTTGGTGTTAGCAATAGTAACCCTAAGACAGTGTGTATGCACATATGCATGTGGTCTGTGTACAGATGAATGCACATGTGTGGATACACATGAATGTCGAGGACAGAGGTCAGTGTTCAAATTTTCACCTTCTTACTTACAAAGTCTGTCATTGAACCTAGAACTCACAGATTGGTTAGACTAGATGCTTAGTAAACCCCAGGGAGTCTCCTGTCTCCACATCCCCAGGGCTAGGGTTAGAGGAGCTCAGCACTGTTTGCAGATTTTTATGTGGGTTCTGGGGATCTGAACCCAGGTTCTTAGCCTTTCACAGCAAGCACTCTATAAAGTAAGCCATCTCCAAAGCCCTGATGTCATTTTATTAGAGTTAGAATATAAGTTGTATTCTCATCCCACCCATCATCTACTAGACATCAAAGTCCGTGTACATAATCCCTGTATAGAAGTCTTCCTCCAACCCTGTCCTGTGTCCTTGTGCATGCTAGGCAGGTATTCTACTGAGCTGTATCCTTGGCCCCACAAATATCTCTTCCAGATACAGGCACAGGCCACAAGTTCTTTTGATATTTAAAAAAGAAACGGAAGAAGAAACAAAGACATCCATGATTCAGTTCAAATCTATGGTTTTACAGACTTTCCAGTATGCATCCTTAGGTATCCATTTGCATTGTACTTATTTTCAATATTCATTCCATTTGTTGAGTGTCTAAATTGGTCTATTTATTAGCCTATTTATTTGAATATGATATCATACAATTTGAAATATTCTTAAAGTCTTCATAATGTAATTTTAATTGTTAAAATAGACCAATATCTCTTAAGGGCCTATTCTTTTCTGGAATTCACAATGTCTAGAGAAATGGTTTGCCACAGTAGGCACTCAAAAAATTTAAAGTTTGCTAAAACTACATAAAGCTTTATATAATAATTGCATGCTTTCAAGTGGTACTTTCGAGATTCCAAGTGCTTTAATTTCTGATACTGTTTCTTGCTCATAGCTGATGCTGTTTCTGAGATGTTGTAGTGGCAGACATATTTAATCTCATCTTGACACTTGGGCTCTATCTGAAATTTGCCTATGGTCATATACCTTAGTTTCAAGCTTGCTACAGACTGCAGGCCTTTGGGTCCCCAATTCTGTGGTTTTTTATTTTGCATGGGCTAAAGTATGCTATCCACATCCTTGGGGAACATTTGACAATGAGCATATTTCTATAAATGCTAGTACTACTAGAAATGCTTGCTGTGGACTCATGCAGAGCATGTTCTGCTAATGATTTAAACTTTCTTTTGTAAGAAGCTAAATTTCCTTGGACAATCAATCTACCCCACTGTTGCATACCCAGGGACCAAAGTGAGTCAGGCATGAAAAATCCTTCCAAGGTCAGTTTCTTTCCCTGCAAAAGAGTGTTTAAGAATAAAAAAATCACTGTGTATTTTCAGAACCAAAGCCTCCCCCACTGTCCCGTGAAAATTCATCTACATAAAAAAGATAGCTCTAGTATTAATATAAAAATATCAAATTAAACCCATTGCATAATTCAATAACAGTACATGGATCTGTAATCTTTTCTATATGTACCTCCAAAAATACATCTTTTCAGAACCACATTATGGTTTTAGTAAATGTCTAGATGAAAAGTATATATCTCATATAAAAGTAAACATCTAGATCATGCCTTGATTCAAAAAAAGGGGGTGGACATCATTTTAGTACAAATATTGATTCTTTCTCTCTCTCTCTCTCTCTCTCTCTCTCTCTCTCTCTGTGTGTGTGTGTGTGTGTGTGTGTGTGTGTGTGTGTGTGTGTGTTTTCCTTTTTCTTCACTTCAGAAATGCTGTATGTCTTAGCCTAGTGGATGATATGGGCCTGAAAGGCTAAGAGGCACCCCCTGAAGCAAACTCCCACGTAACTCCACCCGCCATTGCTGTTGACCTTCTCTATCAATGTTGGCACCAAATAGAGGGCCATTTGCTAATCTCACCCCTTGCCGCTGGTTTTCTCATCTTTCTTTCCTTTTCATTCCAGGCTGTTTCCAAGATGTCCCTACTGTCCTTCAAGCCCCCACCTTTCCCCTGGAGTCAGTCCCACACTGTCAGCTTAAGGATCCAGCTAGCCTTTTAGGCCAATTATGTTATTATTCAGGCCAGGTTTTATATTATCCCACATAGTTTGCCAGAGGGTTAAATGACTAAACAATTGGCCAGGTATTTCCTGCCATCGCTCCTCTTCTTTCCGGGCACAGCAGCCCCCTCTAGACCTGGGATTTATAACCTTGTTTGGGTCTGTGCATTGGCTTTGGGCATCTGTGATCCCCAAAAGTGAAAGGGAGAATTATTTGGACGTTAGTACATTTTCTTCTAGTGGCTCTGTAGTTCTCATCTCCTAAAAGAAATCCATGACCCAAGAATGTTGAAACATGACTGCTTCCCAGAGGTCCTACCCAGGGAGCCCTGGGTAGCCAGTTCCTTCAGTTTCACTTGATCCTAGGCAGGGCTTTGGCATTGACCCTGTAGGCCCTGGAACTGCAGTGTGCTGCCTTGTGGTTCCTCTCTGCACTTCTCCTCGCCTGGCCCTTAGGGTTGAGCCTCCTATCCTCTTTTTGCAGGGTACTTCTGCCTCATCTACACCTGACTTAATTGGTTGCCCTTACTCCTTCCCACATCCCTGTAGAAGACATTGATTCCTACAGCACACTACTACCCCAAGTTTCTTTTCTGAATGTAGAATATTAACAGGAATTTTCCTAAGCCTTCTTTCCCCACACATTCTCTACCTCCTCCATCCCATAGCTACCTGGAGATCAGTGCCTTGTTTTCTCTGAGAATAGTGAACCTCAAAAGAGGTTATTTTGTTCTAGAAAACCCATCCATTGTTCTTGCCACCCCACCCCTTGTCCCCCTCTATCAGCCTTAAATACTACCCTGCCCTTCCCTTCCTAGAGTTAGCTGCAGACCACAAGCGAGTTTTTCCCTGTTACAACCTGACTAAATTTTTCTCCTACTTAGTTTTTTATAGTTGTTTTTTGTTTTCTTTCTTTTTTTCCATTTTTATTAGATATTTTCTTCATTTACATTTCACATGTTCTCCCAAAAATCCCCTAAAGCCTCCCCCAATCCCCACCCTGCTCCTCTACCCACCCCACCCACTCCCCCCTATTGGCCCTGGCATTCCCCTGTACTGGGGCATATAAAGTTTGCATGACCAAGGGGCCTCTCTTCCCAATGATGGCCAACTAGGCCATCCTCTTCTATATATGCAACTAGAGACATGAGCTCTGGGGGTACTAGTTAGTTCATGTTGTTCTTTCACCTATAGGGTTGAAGACCCCTTCAGCTCCTTGGGTACTTTCTCTAGCTCCTTCCTTGGGAACCCTGTGTTCCATCTAATAGCTGACTGAGAGCATCCACTTCTGTGTTTGCCAGGCACTGATATAGCCTCCCATGAGACAGCTATATCAGGTCCCTTTCAGCACTATCTTGCTGGCATATGCAATAGTGTTTATAGTTTTTACATATTCTAGCTAACTTCTCAATGTTAGAATTAGATAAATAGTAGACAATATTGACTAAATATGAGAAGATCGAGAGAGTTGAAGATATGAAAAAGATAAAGGATTATAAACTCTAACTTGGTTTGCATGTTTGCTCTGGGCCTCTTCTAAGAGGCTCCTTTGAGTCCTGTGTTTCCTTTGCTTTGCCTCCCAAGGAGAACAGAAAGCAATCCAACTGGAGAGTAAGTTGGGGATCCTTCCTTCGAGCCTCAGTGGACTGAGCTCAGCACCATAAATCGTGAGTGGCAGTGAGGATGGAATTGAAACATAAACTGCCATTCCAGGCCAAAGTCAGTGCCCCAGAGGTCTGCATTCTGAGCCTGCTGACACTTCCGATTGCCTTTTCTGCTATTCAAAGGAGAGAATTTGAGCCCTGCCATTTTTAGATTCTGGCCCTGTAAGCCAGAGTTCTGAGGGGCTCCTTTGCTGTTCCTGACACACGATCCTGCACTGAGGAAGTGACCAGCCTGTGGACTCAGGCTGCAGCAGAGTCTGGTCATAGGCAGATAGCTAGCTAGCTCCTGTCCCAGGGAGAGACAGAGATGCCACAGCCAGGTCTCTTGCCCATCCTATTTCTCCTCACCTATCCCCCACGCCTTCTAAAGCTGGCTTTGAAGAGATCCATGTTTTCATTAACTGAAAAGCAAACACCATTCTTTGTGAAGCCAAAGTGAGCTCCCCACTGCTGTCCTAGGTGGTGCTGGGATGGTGTACATGGCATCCATCTACACGATTCCCTCCGGTGCTTCCTAAACCAGAGCTTCCACAGAGGGACCGTGAATGCGTAGTGAAGGAGGAGACAGATGACACCGCACTGTGCTCACACACAAGCCTCATCCATCAAAAGGCTCATCTTCATGTGGGTCTTAAGGAAGAGGAGCAACAGTTCATGATTGCCACCTCAGCCATATTAGTAGTATAACAGAGAATATCCAGGACAAGGAATCTATACTGCAAATGCACCCCACCCCCACCCTGTTCCAAAATACCTTTCTGTGTAAGGAGATAGAGAGTGTCTTATTGTTCTATTGCTATGGAGAGAGGCCCATGACCAAGGCAACTTATAGAAAAAAACATTTCATTGGGGGCTTGCCTAGAGTTTAAGAGGGTTAATCCATGATTATCATGGTAGGAAGAACACAGGCATAGTGCTAGAATAGTAGCTGAGAGCCTTACATCTTGATCCACAGGCAGACAGGCAGGCAGGCAGGCAGGCAAACAGACAGACAGACAGACAGACAGACAGAACAAGCCCTAAGAAGGCCATGCCTCCTAATCCTTCCTAAACAGCACACCAACTGGGAACCAAACATTTAAACATATGGGCCTATGGGGGCCATTCTCAAACAAACCACCACAGAGGTTAAAGAGCTAATGTGCCTCTAGTACCCTATCCAGCCTCTGATCCATCCTTCCTTGTCTTGTGTACCACACTGCCATGGCAGTTCAGGAGCTCTAAAGGCTGCACCTGAGAATCATAGAGGTGAGAAATTCTAAAAATCACTGTCAGAACCTGTGCAGGTGGGGCCCAGACTGCCTGAGGAGAAGCTGAAGCATGTCTGCTTTGTCTTCAGCTCAGGGGGCAGTCTGATTCACCACCGGTCATCTCAGGCGCTAGTGTAAATTGGTGGAAACCATGAGCTACCCTCTTTTTGCTCCCCATTCTTGCCTTCAAAATAGAGCCATTTGCTGTATTTACCTGGTGTATACCTCAGCCAGGACAGAGAGGACTGAGCAGGGTGAGAAATGGACAGCCTTTGGTGGGACTGGCCAAGGGGTGTCACTGAGCCTATGGAACATGGTGAGCAGACAGGTGAGAGATGATGAAAACACTGGGTGGGGAACTATTCTAGCACAATATTGGATGGATTGGGCCTGAAGGAATAAAAAAAAAATCGTTAGTTTTAAAGTTACTTCAAGCAGATGGTCTTATTGTTAGCCAAAATGAGTAAATCGTGGGGAATATTGTGTGCAGAGAGGGAAAGCGTGAGGCTATTTTGTATACATGAGTTTGAGGTGCAGTAGGGAAACGTGAGGCTATTTTATATACATGGGTTTGGGTTCCAGTAGGCTAGAACGAGGAGATGGCTACTGGTGTGTAACATTCTCAGAAATACCGAGTGCACCAAGGTGTGGTGCATGCTGTCCAATGAAGGCACAAAAGTGGATAGCAAGCGCATGCTGTGCAAGTCCTTGTGGAACATTCAGACAGTGCCCTTGTGTGTCTGTAGCACTTGAATGTGTGAGTGTAGTTGAGTCTTGAAGCTTATGTGAACTGAAAAAAGAAAACCCTCCCAGAAGACCACATGCCATTCATGCAGTTATAGAAAAGGTGCTGCCAACAGGCGAGTTTGTAAAGACAGAGTAGATTCACAGGGGTGCTGGGGCTGGAGAGCAAGAGAGGAAAGAGGGCAGCTGAGGAATATGGCATTTCTTTTTGGAGTGATGTGTTCCAAACTGATTACTGTGATCGCTGTTCAACTCTATGGGCATGCCACAATCCCGCTCAAGTGAGTGAGTTATGTGGCTCCCAAAGTAGCTCTCAATTTTTAAAGCAAAAGCACATGGCTGTATCTTGTTCAAACTGTAGCTATTTACTGAACTGAAAATAAACCCCAAAATACACTATGCAGGTTACATCCAAGCTTTAGCTTCTGAGTCTACATGTGGACAGACTTCCTTATAAAGAGGAAACATTCAGAGATGCAGCTAACTTTGAGTTAGGAGGTAGGGAACAGCTTAAGGAATAGTTATGTAGTCCTCATTTGTTTGTAGTAATTTTTCGAAAGTAACCTTGGGAGTTGCGTTGTTTGGTCCAGTGAACCTCCTTTCAGGTGCCCACCATTTAAAATATAAGTTCTCCTATATCCAGGAGTTGAAAGGGTAAAACAAAAGAGATGAGGTGGAATGTGGTTCTTTTTTGAGAAAAGAGGGGTACACTGATATATGAATTTGAACTAAGTCTACAATTTTCTTCAGCCTAAAAAGTGCAAATGTCGGGAGGGAAAGTCAAACCAGGTTTTGTGATTACTTGGTTGTCCTTAGGCCTCTTGAAACGGGATGGAAGAGTCTGAGGTATCCTGAGTCTTAGAATGGTGCTGTTTACCAGGCAAAGGTAATAAGGAAGGAAGGTGGCAATCAAAGTGGATGTGCTTTCTAGAAACAGTCTTAGACAGTTCACAACACACCTTGAGGGTGCTCCGGTGTGGGGCTTTTGAGTGCTGTGGCAGTCAAGTGAGAGTAGTCAGGGAACAAGCTCATAGTCCTCATAAAATGAAAGGCATGAGCCTGGCAACCTGTGGTGACAGTCACTCTCATCATAATCTTTGATGTGTCCAGCAATTCAAGACTCTGGTAATGTTAGCTTAAATGTATGATGGGTACTTTTCCTTTATTGCTTAGAGAATAAAAGCTTAGAAAGTCCTCTGCCAGCACTGTGTGGTGGGAGGGAAAGTTTGTATTGGCAGAAACAAAAAAGCTGTCTTCTACTAACACTGCATGTAACACCTCAGGTTTCAAGAGGAACTGTTATTCCCCCAAGCCTCGCAGAGCCCATTAATATGCCACACTGTTCCTTTCCACTGGTGTATTTAAAGAAAGTGAGGCTCTGGGAAGCTATGTCCAAATATGGTCCTTATAGCTACAGCAGGAACTAATTTTCCAGGTGTCCAAAATCTTCTCTTGTCACATTTACATGGCCTCCTCCATCAAAACCAGAGACTATGCTGTCCATAGAGTAGGCAGCAGGCCTGAGGTGCCAGTGCCAGGAAAGCTGGTTCCCAAAGAGACACAGGTTTGCTTGGGGCTTTTTACAGCTTTGCCGGGTTAAAATGGGGAACGCCAGGCCCTTTGACTCAGGAAAGTTCCATTCTTTGGAAAAGCTTTTCACTCACAGGACATTGACTGTCCAGAAATGCCCTGTGTCTTAGTTAGGGTTCTGCTCCTATGATAAACTCCATGGTCAAAGCAACTTTGGGAAAGAAAGGGTTTATTTCTTCTTATGGCTTGTAGTCCATAATGAAGGGACGTTAGGGCAGGAGCTCAGGCAGGGAAGGAACTGAAGCAGAGATCATGAAGGAACACTGCTTACTAGTTTGTTTTCCAAGGCTTACTAAGCTTGCTTTCTTATACAACACAGAACTTCTTACCCAGGCTGGGGGCACCACCGACAGTGGGTTAGACCCTCCCACATTACTCATCAATCAAGAAAATACCCCACAGATTTGCCCACAGGCTAATCTCATGGACACATTTTCTTAATTGAAGGTCTCTCTTCCCAGATGACCCTGATGTTTGTAAAGTTGACAAAAACCTAACCAAGGCACTCTGGACAAAGGCACTGTTTGCTGCTGGAGCACATGCAGTGTAAGGAAGGTGTGCATTGGGTTGTGGGTTTTTCTGCAGGTTCAGCAGCACACTAACAATCAGCTTGAAGAATGTTGAATTCATATCAGTTCTATAGTGCAGAAAAAGCTTAACTGCTTGTGAGGGAGAAAATAATACACAGTCACAGTAGCTACCAGCCACTCTTGACTTAGGATCTGGGTCATAAACAGAGTACAAAACCCACAGATAGTCTAAAATGGATTTTAGCCCATTGTCCAACTCTTTTTCTCAACAAACACGCTAACAAGCAGCAAAAGAGGAAACAGTCATTTCATCCCTCCCCCAGTCCTTTAATCTACCAGAGTAGGCAAAGGGTGGCTCTAGATAGTCCCCAGATAAAACTCAGTTTGCACGCTGGGACCCCGTAGGCTCACCTACCCATTGATGGTTTATTTTATTTGGCCACGATGAGTTTTTCAATACATTTATATAAGCTACGATCATCTATAACTCAGCTTCGTACATACCGTCTGTGTTTCTGGCTTCTCTCAGAATTCAGAAGACCAGCCTCTGTGCCCATGAGGCCAGTAGGTGGTGGGTGCTTCCTACAGCATGAATGCAAGCTTTGCCTCCTGGCTAGTGTAGTTCCCACCAAGTTCGGTCTCCTGTGCCGAATCCATTGTCTACTGGGCTCTAGAGCGTTTACATCTGTGGCCCTCCATAAGACATGGAGCCCAGAAGAAAGATTTTGCTATCCTTACAGCCATGTGACAAGTGTTTGTCAATCACATATCAGTTGTATCTGCTGAAGAACAAGATTCTCATCCATGCTTAAGAGTTTTGCAACTGAGGCAGGTGAAATGAGTTTGGCCTACAGGATTGCATTTCCTTTTCTGATAAGGAATGAAGCTTATTTGAAACATGTAAGAAAAGCACAAATGGAAGAAACATATTCTAGCCTCTGATGCGGCCCTTTCTCTCATGTGGTATCCAGTTTCTTAAAGGATTTTGTTTTGTTTTTGTTTTCTCAGTAATGGGAAATGAACTCAGAGCATGGTGTAGGTTAGATGGTTGCTCATTCACTGAACTACATGTCCAGTCCCTGTTTCTTTGCCTGAATGATGGATATATACCATCATACATAGTAGATCCCAGAACTTTTAAACCAAACCATTGCTTTTGCATAGGACTCTTCTGACTTTTCCCTCATCACACCCTCAGGTGCCCCAGTCTCTTCCCGGTCTTCATCCTTCAGATTTCTATATGCACATCTCCAGCCCTGTTCTTCACCTGAATGATGTGTGGATATCATCACACATCACCTCATTCTGCATGCATTCATCAACAGAATTTATAGAAAGTAGTGGACATAAAATGTTTTTAGAGTTTTCGAGTGTGGGTCTATACTTGAGACTTTATTTTCCTCATCTACACAATAAGATCATATTACCTAACACCTCAAAGTCTGGAATACTCTGAAGACTCATTGTGAGCTTTTATTATTTTTATTATTGAAATACCAACTATTTGCCAGGCTTTGTGCTAGACCTTAGAAATAAAAATAAATAAATAAAAATACAACATGTGGGTCATGCTCTAAGGAGATTAAGTCCTGGGCTGGTGAGATGACTCAGCAGGAGAAAGCACTTGCTACAGGATCCTCTGGCCTGAGCTCAATCCCCAGAACCCATTCAAAGGTGGAGAGAGAGAACTGATGTCACAAAGTTGTTCTGGAAACCTCTATGGGTGTGCTTCATCACACACAGAATGTCCAAACGCATCTCTCTCTCTTCTCTCTCTCTCTCTCTCTCTCTCTCACACACACACACACACACACACACACACACAAAGCATTTTTTAAAAGATTCATTCTTACTAAAGAAGAAGATTCTCAATTAATGAGTGGAATCATTTACATCCAGAAAACTTGTCATGATAACTGCACTGCTGCTGAAGCATAAGTAGACTGGTAAAGTCACAGCCTATGGAACATCATATCAAATTAAGGAATGTTTAATGTATGACAGCGACCTTTAGAAATATGTATCCTCATACCTAACAAATATGACAGAGGTAACAACAGTTTGCAACAAAATTCTTTCTTCAGACAGTTCATTAGACTTTTAAAGTGGAGTCCATGAGATTTGGAGAGTTACCTCATTGACAATGGAGTGAGACTCACTTACATATCTTTCCAGTGTTTGGGATCCCTGAAAGTCCATGACCCGACCCCCTGCTCCATTTAGGTCTGGACAGAGTTCATGGCACAAAATGAGGAAACAAGTTCTGGAGAAGTGGTCAGTTACAACAAGAGAAGCCACACAGTAACCACACTATACTTGTGTGTCAGGGAAAGAGGCTCAGGTGCACAGGAGTAAAGGGCTAAGAGGGGAATTTTAAGGAGAACATGGCTTTCTTTTTGTGTCTTCTTCAGGTAAAGCAGATAATCTGGCAGCTAAATAATGTCAGAGCGAGCACTAATTCTATCTGTAATTATCACCATATTAAGTTCTGGGATTGTCTTCTCACTATGACCATGTCACCCTGACTTAAATCCTCATCCAGCCAGAAAACGAGATCCCAGCACTTTTAAAGCCAAGCCATTGCTTTTGCATAGGGCTGTTTTGACTTGTTCCTCCAGCACACTCCCATGTACCCCAGTCTCTTTCTGGTCTCCAGCCTTCAGATTTCTATATGCACAGATCTGATTCCACAGGGGACCCGATTATCTGTGGTGACTCAGATAGAGGTGGAGACCTCCAACTTTCAGCTCAAATGTAGTACTTTATCACATTCCCTTCAAATCAGACCCACTGCAGATGTATTGGCAAATCAGACCCACTGCAGATGTATTGGCAAATCAGACCCACTGCAGATGTATTGGCAATAGGTATATTTTGCTGAGTTATGCACACAAAGTGGAAAAAGTCACCACAGGTAGAAACCCTAACGGAATTCCCATCGGCTGCCAGGGGCTTTCCCAAACCCAGCCCCTCACCTCACTATTATTCCCACCATCCTGCCCAGTGTCTAGCTGCTGTTTGTTAATTCTGTGAATGTGGTTCCCTTGGCTTCCCCACTTTTGCTTCTTCATCGTACCAATTATTTAACAGTTCCTTGAATTAGGAGAGTTTCTGTGCTTAGGGTGACAATTTCATTAACACAGGATACCACACAAAAAGAAAGCCATGCTTAAAATTCACCATGTTTGTGGTGAGGTTTGAAAGAAGTTTAAATAACAAACACACCCACACCTCACTCCTAGCCACAAGTTTCTTTGCTCCTCGCTGAATCCTCTGAAGGATTCCTTTCTCTTAGGACACACACATTCTTCTCTGCTTTGAATAGCTACACAGTGCTCCCTTAGATACATGCAGCATTATACACGTATCTTGTCTTCTTTTCTTCTTATCACTAACAATGCTCTGATCAGATATCAGACACTGACATGAGCCTGACTGTAGGATAAACTTATGGAACTGAAGTTTTTACATCATGAATCTATACACTTAACAATATTGTTCTGCAGAAATTTATTTCCCAACCTACTGTGAAAAGAGACAATAATTCCATTTTCTGTAAGTTACTTTTATAGGAATGTTCATTCACGCCCTGACTTGATTAGAAAGTTACTGAGTGGCTGCAAGGGAATAAAAGTTATCAGTACATGCGCAAAAAAGATATGGAACAACATTAAGTGCATAAAGTGAACTTAATTAACTAAGACTTTTTTTTAAAAAATTCACATAAAATTGTTTTCTGTCCCAGGCAACCTTCCTGTTTTCTGAAGTACTGTGTTTTCTGAAGACAGATGCAAGTGGGAAAAACTGATTAGCTTAACTACAGACTATGTTAATAAAAACAAAGTCATCCCAGTGTGATCCCCATCACACCCCTATATCTGCCCATTTAAACCCAAAACATGTTGCCTGAGCACAGAGCTCTGTGTTCAGTCACGTACAGCCTGCTTCTTCTGGGTGGAGAATAGTCTGGCCAAGTCTGATAAACCTACCCCTGCCTGTCAATTGGACTAGATAGTAGGGCTGGCAGGGCGGGCATTAGCACCCGTGCACTGAGGCCTTCCTCTTTCCTAAAAGCTTCTAAGGACTACCTTCAGAGTTGGGATCCAGCAAATCTGAGATCCGGAGATGAAAACCAGGTCAGAGCAGTATATGGGCCACCTGCCGGTTGAGTGGGCAGGGTGCCAGAGGTGTGTCCTCCCCTGGTTACCCAGGGCAGGAAATGGAACCCAGGACTCCAGGAGAAGGGAGGAGGCAGGGCCTCCCATGGAGCTGGAGATTCTAAAGAGTGCCTGCCTAAAGAACAAGGAACATTTTAGCCCCTGAGCGCAGAACAAGCAGATAGGAGGAAGCCACAGTAAGATGAGCTGGATGGGAGACTGAGCTAGTTAGCTGCCCTGGGTGGGCCAGGTAAGGTGGAGGTGGAGCCCTAGTCAGATTGGAAATAGGAAAGAGCATAGATTTACAAAGGACCTTGAATGTCCTGGTGGAGGGCCAGGTGACCACAAAGAGAGCAGGTGGTCCTAAGCAGAGGCAGTGGAGCTGGAGAGAACTCAAGCAGGACCTGAGATAAAAACAGCCGGGCTCAGAGCTGGCAAATGCAGGACACTGGTGACTGGGTCATGGGAGAGTTCTGCTGTCACAGTCCACTACTGTTAATGTGCTCTAGTCTACTGTACAGACACAAGGCTAGAACATTTGATACCAGGAATGCATTTTGAACAAAGAGAACAGGAGTTTGAGAACATGCACTCCAGTCCCCACAAATGCGGGAGAAATGGCCTCCTACTGGGTTGTGCTCTCGAGGGATTTGGAGAAAAAGATGACAGCAGAATCTGATCTAGGAGCTGTTTTAGAGGGTCACCATGGAGCCATGAGAGAAGAAAAAAGAAGACGGCAGGCAGCTTCAGAGGGAGAAAGAGAAACCACAAGAGGCAGCAGCAGGCCTGCTGAGGGTCTGATACTGGCCGGGGAGGAAATGAGGCGCATTTTCCAGGTAGAGAAATAGAAAGGGCTTTAAATTCTGCTTGGTTCCTTTGGTTATATCCAAGAGAAGGTTTAAGTTGTGAAGCCTCACAAGTTAAGCCAGCACAGTGCTGGGTTCTCACACCCCAAAATAGACCCGGTGTGCCCCTCTCACCAGCTGCTGCCAGATTCTGCTGTTGCCTGGCCTAGAGAAATAGCTTCCTCATCTTGCATTCAGCATTCCTCCAGATGGCAATGAGGAGCCTCCGGGGGCATCTGGCATCCATGGCATAGAGACCAGTATAGGCTGTTTTACCAAAATATTATGCAATTTAAAAATAATTTGAATTTATACATGGAAAACATGAAAATGTAATCAGAAAATTTCAACACCAGAATCGAATTCTACCTTAAAGTAGACTGAAGAATGAATATTATTAGCCAGATGACTTTAGCTGCTGCATATACCTTATACAGCTTTCCGTTAAGACTTTCAAGTTATAGGCAAAATTAATTTATTGGAATAAAGTGATACTCAAAGCATGACTGGATTTATAAAAGCCCCCCCCAAAAAAACCACTTAGCTTACAAAAAGAGCCCCATTTTCTCATTGTTTGCGTAATCATCATCTACATAACTATAATGTGGTGATCTGAAATCTTGGCCAAGGGTCCCCGAGATGGGTTTGAAGATGAGTTCATCAGAAGAGCAGTGCATCAAGGTCCTACCTTTGATCAGCACACTGATTTTAATTTCAAAACCTGCAGCTGCGGTTCTTAATCATTACCCTGGTAACAGAGCCTCACACAAAATGCAAGGGCAAGAAGATTAGGCAAAGGTTGTTTGTTTTTCCATCTGCCTCTGATTATCCAGAGAGCCATGCCAAAATATGGAGGAGGAAAGCAGAAGCTCTTTGGCAAACATAGAGCTCAGAAGTCAAGCGTACTGGGGAGATTTCTCCCTCCCATGCTCTTATCTTTAGGATTCCCCCCTTTTAATCAAGGGATGTAGCCTTGACAGGAGAAAGTAGCAGCCAGGTTCCTGCACCATCTTTCCTATCAATCAGATGCTCCTAGGGAAGAAAGGTTTCTCTCCATCTGCTTCTCTTTCTGGGCTCCTCACTGTGAAATGGCTTTTTCTTATTATTATGGATACCAAGTAGATACTGTTCTAAATCATTCTCTGTCCCCAAATTAGAATTAATGCTTTTAAATAGTGTTCTTTTGTGCCATCATGTAGATTATTTAGTGATAAACTACGTTAGATATATTGTCTGTGTTCTGACACATAATTTACCATTTTGTAATCAATCCCTTAAAGCAGTAATCTATAGACACATTTTCTCCTCTCTCTCTCTCTAGTTGTGGAGGAGAAATACGCATTATGCTGCATGTTAGACAAAAGGGATGTGAGAATCGAGAATTGTTACCCTGGACTCTCTCTGCCTACTTCTGTACCCCTGTAAGTGTGTGTTACCACCTTTCTAGATAAGAAAGTGCTGTGACTTGAGTCAGAGTGTGAAACCTCGGGGCTTTGAGTATACCCCCCCCCAGTTGTAGAAGTTAAGTAAGTATGCCCCAAAACCTCAGATAAGGGATTACATAGGTAGTTTCTTGGATCTCCACAAGCCCACATAGCTTTGGAATGTGTTTTCTGGCCTAGTATGACCGAGCTTGCACACATGTGGAAAGAGGCTAGACACACTCCCACAGCAGCCCAAAAGGAGTTATGCAGGTCAGGGGTTGAAAGCACCTTGAGTTGTCCATATGGGTATTTGGGCGTCATGGGAAGATGAGTTTTGTTATGAACTGTGCTTGTTGAACTAGTAGAAAACGGTGTTGATTACATTTGTATTCTCTCAAACTTTAGTACTTCTCAGGGGAGATGCCTGCCGCCTGATCCTCCAGGGGAATGTGGCAGCTGAAAGTAGGTCCTGTAACCAAGTGTATGACAAAAACAACCAAACAGCTAGGGAAGAACTACTGAAACTGCAGTTAAGTCAAAGCAGAAACGTGAAGCTGAACAAAGGGATGCATGGTGTGGATTTGATGCAGATCAAGACAGAGGGGATACTTTTAAACTGATGAGCCATCATGGCATGTGGAGAAAGAGGTACAGAATTGAGGTTGGTTGTGGGAAAGTGCCTTACGTCAAGGACAAAGAAAAAGAATGTTCTTTGTTGCTTGAAGATATTTGAGATTGATATCAAAACCCTCAGCTGTGAACCTGGTGTGGCTCACACTTGAATCCAAGCCCTTGAGAGACAGAGACAAGAGTACTGCTGTGAGTTTGAGCTAGCCTGGGCTATAGATTGAGATCCTGGTTGTTGTTGTTGTTGTTGTTTTATTTTTGAAACATGTTTTTTTGTTGTTATTGTTAGGTTCTGTTGGGTGTTTTTTTAACACCCTATTTTAACATCTAGAACCTTACAATAAGTTGAATTGTGACATTCTCAATCATGGACGTAAATTACTTTAATCATGTTTATCCCCACTACCATCTCTTGTTCCCCTCCCATTCCCCCAGTCCCTTTCCTCTTTCCAACCCTTCCTCCTCTACTTCCATATCTTATCTTCTTGTGACCCAGTAAGTTTAACTAGAACTGCTTATTACATCACCATGGTGAGGGCTTCTTCATATGAGTATAGGCAGATACTTTTAATTCCCATTTGAACACATTCACACGTGCTATAAGGAAGCCTGTGTTTCCTTCCCCTGAGCTCTTCACAGCAGCCATGCAGCACAGTGCTGGGGTGTGAATGAAGAGAGGAAAAGGCAGTCCCATGTGGGAGGAGGATGCAGATGGAAGAACCTGGCCCTCAGTTAATGAATGGCATCAACACCTTTCATCCTGCACGGCACACCTAAGGCCGAGGTAAGACAACCAGGGCAGGAAGAGAAAGACTCTACCTTGTTAACTAACCTCATCTCACCTCCTCTCCTATAACCACGCCCCTTTTACCACAGAGCTTGCTTTAATTTCATCATAGAAACATATCCAGAAATGCAGTAGCGATTTAGAATACAGAAATATTGTGCATCTACCTTTTGCCATTTCTCCTATCCACTTACTTAGGGAAAGCTGACATGGTGCTCACTTTTTACTGGGGGTTTTATGGGGGTGGGAGTCATTGTATTAGCAAAAAAAATAATTTTTAGCATTTTCTTTTTAAGTGTTCAAGATCTCTTTTCCAAATGGAGGACAAGCCTATCTGTTGCATTCTAGCTTGGATGAGAAATGCTGGGCTCCAAGAGAGCAGCAACGGTAATGGTGTAGATAATGAACGCTTCTGGCTTAGGAAAGGGGAAAAACTAAAAGACCTGTGCAGAATTGCACAGCCAGGGAGTCTGGCAGTTTTCCCTCATAGTTCACAGTGATAGACAAATTGTTAGTTACCACATGTATAATTTATTAGTAATTGCTCTAATTTGCCTCCTAAGTTTCTAAGTTGCCAGTTCACTGAGATCAACTATTTTCTACCCATAAAATAGGAATCATATGGTAATTTAATGAAGTAGCTAGCCAGTTAGGGTGATTTCCATGCAAAGGGGTTATTGCCTTTGTAATTTAGAAAAGAGGGGGAGGAATAACAATATCTGCTTCTGAGAAGCCCAGTGACTAATACTCTCTGGATTAAAATGCTACACGTGTTTTCCTCTGGTGGACATATGGCTGCTGAGATAACTGGCTTTCCTTTGGGTTGGATTACAGCCTATTTGAAAGAAGGCCTTTCCTTCTTCTCTTAGAGCATTATAGGGGCTGCTGAGTGATGGATGGGGAGCCCTCCCATGGGTGACATAGTAGGCAGAGGAATGGAGTCTGCAGGTGGAAAGAGAGCATCGTTGAGAGTCTAGTCAGATACGCTGAGGGAGGTTTAGAAAGGCTTGGTAGAGAAGTGGGTTTTCTTCTTAAAAACAAATGATCCACTTCTCTCCAAACATGATTAGTTAACTTCAAGTATAGCTAGCTCTTAACAGCTTAAATGTGTCTTCTCATGGCCAGCCTGCCATATTCTCTCTGCTCTTTTTTTTTATTGATATATGTTCCTTGTGCATCATGCTTAGTTACATAAAGACAATTTCAAACATATCATAGTTTTTTGTTTCTTTTTTTACATTTCACTCCTCTGTACGCCTCTCTTTCTTCCACACACAAACATTTTCCTAATCCTGTGGTTTTATGTTTCTATATAAAAACCTAGGATCCACAAATGAGAGAAAATATCTGATATTTGTCTTTCCCTAGTCTGGCCTATTTCAATGTTCTCTAGTTGTATCCATTTTCCAACAACATCATCTCATTGTGTTTCTATTCCATTTTCTCTGTGTTTTTGATGGTGGCCACCTAGGCTAATTCCCTGACTTGGCTAGTATGAAGGTGCTGCAGTGAGCACTTCTGTGCAGGTATCTCTGTGGAACATACACAGCAGTAGGATGTCTGGGTCATATGGCAGTTCTGTCTGTTGTTTTGTAGGAACCTCCAAACAGATTTTCATAGTGAAGGAATTTACATTCCAGTAGCAGTTCATAGGGCTACCCTTTTCCCACATCCTGCCCAGCATTTGCTGTTATCTTTTTTCTTTACGAAAGACATTCTGCCTGGGGTGAGATGGAATCTCAGAATAGTTTTAAAATGCAATTTTCTGATGGCTAAGAATATTGAGCTTTCTTTGTTATGTTTATTGGCCTTGTATTTTGAGAACTGCCCATGCATTTCATTAGCTATTTGTTGATTGGGTTGTATGGTTTTTAAATTCTTTTTTTATATTCTAAGTATTAATCCTTTGTCAACTATATTGCAGACACCTCCCCTTCTCAGGGCTTTCTCATGACTTGATTGTTTCCTTATGTCAGTTTCTGATATTTCCTGAGTTGTTGGAGTCCTTTTCAGAAGGTCCTTGTATCTCAACTGTTTTCCCTGAACAATTTCAGAGGTTCCAGTCTTGTATTAAAGCCTTTGGTTAATTTAGAGTTGATGTTTATACAAGGTGAGGTTTGGATCTAGTTTCGTTCTTGTACTTGAGAATATTAATTTTTTCCAGAATCATTTGTTGAAAAGGCTATATTTTTCCAATGTATATCTCTGGCTTCTTTGTCGAGGATCAGGAGGCCATAAATGTGTGGGTTTAATTCTGCATTCTCTGCCCCACTCCACTGCTCTGGGTGTCTCTTTCTGTGCCAGTGCCACACTGTTTTATTATTAAAAGCAGGAATGATGATACCTTCAACCATTATTCTTTTTCTTAGGCTTTCTTCTGGTTTTGGAACTCCTCACTTTACCAATAAAACAAATTTCCTACCTACCTTTCTTCACTCAAGTAAGTCTGCATCATGTGACATCAGCAAGCTCTGACAGCCCTGCTTCTTACTGATCTCTGCCAGGGCCAATTTGTAAGAGGCAGAAGCATGACTTAACATTTTGTTCTCAGGTTTAAATTCTAATCTTAGAAATGACAGAGACCAGAAAATAAAGTTCGTACCCAACTTTTAAGTGAATAGAAAGTAAAGGTGGGAGAATAAATGTAGATTATTCTAGACATTGTTGGAAAGTCACTTATTCCAGCTGGCAGCCACCCTGGGACTGATAAAATCCCTTTGCAGAACATCAGAATATCACTTTTGCTCTATCTGTCAAAGTCACAACCACATCTCTCTAGAATCTCATTTGGCCACAGGTCAAATACATTACCTCAAAAACAGAAGATGTTCCTGAATAGCCTTCTCAACTACAGCTGATGTCCACACGGATTGAGCAAGATCAAGTGAAAACACAGAAAAATAAACTATTAGTTGTATAGTCCATCGTAATATCCTTGAAATCAAGATACTCTCATGCTTCACCAAATGACCTTTGGAAAAAAATCTAGAGTCTGTACACTGAAATGAGACTCTCAGTGGTTAGGAATGTGAAGCAAGCTACACTTACAGGTGTTTGGCCCTCTTAGTGTACTGTTGTTACCAAGCAGGTTCAGGGAGCACAAGGGCAAGAGGATCTGTGTATTTAAAATAGTGCTGCTTGGAAGCCCATTGGCAATGTCAGTTGTTGACCCTATCTCAGCCCTCCATAGTCAACTCTCTGGAAGAATCTGTTCTACATACTCTCAAGATGATTCAGACCCTCACTGAAGTCTAAGATCCTAACCTCTACATCCCTGGAACAAACTGTCAACCAGCAATTGATGACTATGGCTTCTGCTTAGATGTCTTTCTACTCGTGACCAAAGTGTAGCTGTCCATGCTATCATCCCTTGCAGAAAACTAGGTCTTACCTGTTGTCTTTTTCTCTCTTCTCCACATTTCTCAAGCTATGGATCAGAACATGAGCCTACCCTAACACTCTGTGTTTTTAGACTTGAAACTGTAATGAGCTTCTCTTAAACATGATTAATACTTTATTGGTATGAAGAATTGATCTTAGCATTGATATATTTATTATATAACTACAAAATTAGCTGTGGGCCTCTGTGAATACCTCAGCCACCTGCCAAGAGAGAGAAAACAAAAACCAAAGAGAGGGAAAGGCCTCTTACCACTGAGCATCCCTTATCATTGAGCATACCTTATCACTGCTCCAGTTTTCCTTCTGAACTCTTGTCAAAATCCACTCACTTCCTTCCCAAACTACTTCTGCCTAAGAAGTACATGTGAATCTTTTTTAAAATTTTAGATGCACAAGATGTAAATGTAAAAGCTAAAACTATAACATTCTTGAAGAATTCAGGTGCGAATCTTCATTATCTTGGGTCAGGCAATGATTTCTTAGATATATCTCCTGAAGCACAAGCCATGGGGGGGAAAATAATAAAATCTAAAACTTTTATGTTTCAGTGGACACTATCAAGATAAAAACAGAGCTTTGGGGAAGCAGAAAATATTTGTAGAGCTGAAGAGTCTAATATCCAGAATATATAAATCACACACACACACACACACACACACACACACGGCATTTGGAACTTAAAAAATCCTAGTGCAACTAAAAACTGGCAAATACTTAAAAAACAAAAACAAGGACATACATACATACATACATACATACATACATACATACATAACAAGAGCTTCCTATATAGTCCTAGATGGCCTGGAACTCACTATATAGACCATACTGGCCTTGAACTTTCAGCAATCCTCCTGTGTCTGCCTCCCAAATCCTGGGATTATAAAACAACACACCACTACACCTGACACACAGTCAAAATACTTAGCAAGTGGGAGCAAGAACCTCAACATCACCCCCTCCCTACCCCAAGCATGGAAGTACTATGAAGCCATTAAGCTAAGGGAAAGAAGCCACACAGAAGAAGCTGCCTGTTTCACAGTGTCATACACGTGTAATGTTCAGACCAGGCAAAGCCAGAGACCAAGTTGATGAGTAGTTGCCAGGGGCTGCGGAGTAGGGTATAAATGACTGCCAGTGATGCATGGCTTTCTTTGGAGCAATGATAGTGTCTTAGAATTTCTTGACAATGATTTCACAACATTGGAAATGTTAAAAACACAGAACTGTACACTTCAAGGAAGTGAAGTTCATGTTTATAAAGTATATGTGAATTATGTAAAGTTTTTCTTACTCTACTTCTGATGGCAAAGGATTGGCAAAGTGTTAAATATTCTGAAGCCATATGATGGGCTGGTAGTTCATTATACTATTTTATCTACTTCTATTTCATATGTGCATATTTCTATAATTTTAAAACCATGAATGAAACCAACAGAGTTGGATATTAAAATTTTCCAAGGATAGAACCTGGGCATATATCATCTTGTTTGCTAACAACTTGTTTCCAGGGGCGTTGGCCTTTGTGTTGGTATTTGTGGTTGAAAACAAGGTCTTGACATTTAGCTCTGTCTGACCTAGAATTCACTATGTAGCCTAGCCTGGCCTCTAACACATCCTCTTGTCTCCAGCATGAGTGCTGAAGTCACTGGCATGCATGGACCGCCAGCTCCCTATTTTATTCTTTCGAAATCAATTGTGAGTTTGAAAATCAGTCCACAAGGACTGGTGTTGGGTATCTGTAAAGATGATTCTCTTAGCAGGTTTGAAGAGAAGAAAGTGGCTCTACTATGGAAACTAGTAGATAAATACAAAGGAAAAACAGAAAGTCCTTATAGCTCAACAAGAGAGA
>LR749504.1:4753098-4763121 GCA_902729485.2 Mus minutoides | reverse complement strand
GGGAACGCCAGGGCCAAGATGTGGGAGCGGGTGGGTAGGGGAGCAGGGCCGGGAGGGGGGAGGGTATAGGGAACTTTCTGGATAACATTTGAAATGTAAATGAAGAAATTATCTAATAAATGTTGGGAAAAAAAAGAAAGTGTCTTTTGCCTTACAGAAGCTTTCAATTTTATGAGGTCCCATTTGTTAATTCTTGATCTTACAGCACAAGCAAGCCATTATTGTTCTGTTCAGGAATTTTTCCCCTGTGCCCATATCTTCGAGGCTTTTCCCCACTTTCTCCTCTATAAGTTTCAGTGTCTGGTTTTATGTGGAGTACCTTAAACCACTTAGACTTGACCTTAGTACAAGGAGATAAGAATGGATCAATTCGCATTCTTCTACATGATAACCACCAGTTGTGCCAGCACCATTTGTTGAAAATGCTGTCTTTTTTCCACTGGATAGTTTTAGCTCCCTTGTCAAAGATCAAGTGGCCATAGGTATGTGGGTTCATTTCTTCAATTCTATTCCATTGCTCTACCTGTCTGTCGCTGTGGAGAAAGAGGAACACTCCTCAATTGTTGGTGGGATTGCAAGCTGGTACAACCACTCTGGAAATCAGTCTGATGGTTCCTCAGAAAATTGGACATAGCATTACTGGAAGATCCAGCAATTCCTCTCCTGGGCATATAACCAGAAGATGTTCCAACTTGTAATAAGGACACATGCTTCACTATGTTCATAGCGGCCTTAGTTATAATAGCCAGAAGCAGCAAAGAACCCAGATGTCCCTCAACAGAGGAACGGATACAGAAAATGTGGTAAATTTACACAATGGAGTACTACTCAGCAAATAAAAACAATTAATTTATGAAAGAATTAGGCAAATGGATGGATTTGGAGGATATCATCCTGAGTGAGGTAACCCAACCACAAAAGAACACAGATGATATGCATTCACTGATAAGCAGATATTAGTCCAGAAACTTAGAATATCCAAGATGCAATTTGCAAAACACACGAAACTCAAGAAGAAGGAAGACCAAAGTGTGGATACTTTGCTCCTTCTTAGATTGGGGAACAAAATACACATGGAAGGAGTTACAGAGAGAGAGTTTGGTGCAGAGACAGAAGAAAGGACCATCCAGAGACTGTCCCACCCAGGGACCAATCCCATATACAACCACCAAACCCAGACACTATTGTATATGCTAGCAAGATTTTGCTGACAGGACCCTGATATAGCTGTCTCTTGTGAGGCTATGCCAATGCCTGGCAAATACAGAAGTGGATGCTCACAGTCATCTTTTGGATGGAACACAGGGCTCCTAATGAAGGAGCTAGAGAAAATACCCAAGGAGCTAAAGGGGTCTGCAACCCTATAGGAGGAAAAACTGGACTGGAAAACTGTGATCAGAATATATTTTATGAGGAAAGAATCTATATTCAATAAAAAGGAATATTAAGTTATTGCATGAGCATATGCATGTATGTATAGCTGTAGTATATATTTGTATATGGGCACATGTTTATATGTCTCCTTTCATTAACTTTATTGTGAAAAACTTGCAAATAAGAACATCAGACACCAAAATTAAAAAAAAAAATCTGGCCAGGAGGTGATGGCGTACACCTTTAATCCCAGCACTTGGAAGGCAGAGGCAGGCAGATTTCTGAGTTTGAGGCCAACCTGGTCTACAGAGTGAGTTCCAGGACAGCCAGGGCTACACAGAGAAACCCTGTCTCGAAAAAGAAAAACAAATCTGAGTTCAAAGTGTTATGATGCAAGGCAGACTCTTCGCCATGTGCCCTTGTAAGATCAAACTCTTAGCTGTGTGCCCTTGTAAGATCAAAAACCAAATTCATGCTTCCAAAATTTATTGGTACAGAGCAAACATTCTCTTTCCAAAAAGGAAGAAAAAAATGAAAGCAAGAAAAGACTGAACCAAAGAAAGCTACAAATTTAAACCCTGTAGCTCCATCTCTGGCGCCCAGAGCAAGCAGTATGTTCTCAAGGGTTGTGGCTCCATGGCCTCTGCTCAGTGCTTCAGCCTTCTTGTGGCCGATGTTCCATGTTTTGTTCTCTGACTTCCTGGGGTCTGCGTTGCATCCATCAGAAGCTGTCTGAAGCTCTAATCCTGCCAAACACTGTTTGACAACCCCAGGCTTCTTTTGAAATCTGAGTAAAATTGTCAGTGAGTTTTTAAGCTTTGCATTCTGTATGACTGCAAAATCTGTATCCCACGGGCATGGTTGGCCACTGGAAGAAGTAGTAAGAGACTCAAGGACCACAGCCTTAGGCTGCATGTCTCATGCAGGTGGCTGAACATGAGACAGATATTCTGAGGTGGCCTTGTGTGAACACTGCACTCTGGAGCTCTCCCCTTAAATCAGTCTTTGAACTGAATTGAACTTTATAGCTTCAACTTGTGCTGGGTGGGCTGTGTGCCAAGATGCCTGTCAAGACACCTTTCCTGTTAACCCGAAGCAAAGTCCCTGGTTTCTTTTCGCCTGCTATTCTCTTTCTAGCTGGTTCACTCCACTATCCTAGGCCACAGGATAGTGTGACCATGTGTGCTTCTCTTCTTGGTAAACTACAAGGTTTATAAGCTTTTATTCTTTGCTTTATGCTCACAATTCTCACGGTCCTCTTGGTTACTATGCCATACAACAGTACAAATGCTAGACTGCCTTGAAATTCCTCTACCATATTAGCTACTATTATCACCTTCAAATCCAGTGTCCCATAAAGTTTCAGGACATGGACCAAGTGCAGTCAAGGTGTTGAGCCCAATGTGAAATGAATGACCTCAAGCCCAATTCCTTATAGTGTCTTATTTCCATCTGAAACATAAGAATAGGCAAAATGGCCCACACCCACCAGCATTCAGGTCTTTTGTGCTCCCATCAGAATCACAACTTGCACAGGCTTACAGCATCCTAGAATTTCTCTAGCCTGGTTCTTTAAGCTTTCCCAGGTTCCAGAAAACTCTGGCATAGGCTTCTAAACCACAGTATCAGTAGTCAGAGTAATATGCCCACATTTTTGTCCTTTTCTACATTTGTCATGTTTCCTATCCCTAGAGAGATTTATTTTGGCTGATGTATCATGACAAGGAGGGTGTCTGTGGCTCTTGTCAGTTTTCCATTCTGCTAGAAGCGTCAAAGACAAGGTGGCCTTGGGAATCTAGAACTTCACATGAACAAAACTCCAAACAACCAACCAAAGAAAGACCTGCTAAGTCTGATATGGTGCTACATACCTTTCATCTAAATTACTTAGAAGGCTGAGGCAGAAGGGGGAGGGGACAGAGGAGAGGGAAGAGAGGATCAGGGAGAGGGAAAAGAAAGCACCCTAAAGCCTCATTACCTGAGTTTGATCCTCAGAATCCACATGTGAAAGGAGAGAGAAAGCCATCCTCTGCCCTTTATAATGTCCATTGTGGTTCCTGTGCATATCCTAACTCAATCAATCAATCAATCAATCAATCAATCAATCAATCAAATAGGAGAGGAGTGAAGGAGGAAGGAAGGAAGGAAGGAAGGAAGGAAGGAAGGAAGGAAGGAAGGGAGGGAGGAAAGAAGGAAGGAAGGAAAGAAGGAAAAAGGCAGGGAGGAGAGATGGTATATACCTGTAATATTAGCACTTGGGAGATAGAGGCAGAAAGATGGGGACCATCTTCAACTGCATAACAAGTTTGAGGCCAGACTAGAAAGATAATAGAAAGAAAATGGGAAGGAAAAGAAAAAACAAGAAAACTGTGCCAGCATTTATGTTCCAATTTGAGAAAATTGGCAGTTTGCAACGCTAGATAATAAATATACATGTACGTTTTCTAAAATTTTTAGTATTAAATATTCATTGATAAAGTAAATGGATTTTAAAAACACTTTACCTTTAACTGTGACTGGTATATAAAATACATTTTATATCTTGAACTTGTTTCTGACTATCTTGCTGAATTAGCTTTTTTATATTAATAATGTATCTCTAGCTGGGATGCTTTTTATACTAACGTCTCTCTAGCATAGTGGTGCACACCTTTAATACCAGATCTATGAGTTGGAGGCCAGCATGATCTGCAGAGTGAGTTCCAGGACACAGAAAAACTCTGTCTTAAAACACTGAAAAAATATCTCTAGATTTTGAGTTTTCTACATAACTATAGTATGAATAAGTTTAGTTTTTTTAAATTAATTAATTAATTAATTTTTTATTTATATGAGTACACTGCAGCTGTCTTCAAACACACACTAGAAGAGTGCATCAGATCCTATTACAGATGGTTTTGAGCTACCATGTGGTTGCTGGGAATTGAATCAGGTCCTCTGGAAGAGCAGTCAGTGCTCTTAACCGTTGAGCCATCTCTCCATCCCATAAGTTTAGTTTTGATTTTCTAAGGATTAGGTGCTTTATTTTTCCAGTTGTAAAACTTTAAATTAGAAACAAAAGTTTTGTAATTTAAAGTTTAACCTTTTTAGGGGAGGAAAGACTGTAGGAGTCAGGGGACATGAAGGACACCAGGAGAAGATGGTGCATTAAATCATCTAAGCAGGCTCACATGGGCTCACAGAGATTGAGGCAGCAGGTGTGGGGCCTGCATGGGTCTGCACCAGGTCCTTTGCATATGTGCTATGGCTATTAGTTTGGCGCTTTTGTGAGTCTCCTAACAGTGGAGCAGGTATGTCTCTGACTCTCCTCTGATCTTTGAGACTGTTTTCCTCCTACTAGGTTGCATTGTTTAGACTCATATGCAGGCTTTGTTTTGTGTTATTGTATCTTGTTTTGTCATCTTTAGTTGTTGACTCTTGGAGGCCTGCTCATTTTTTAAGGGAAATGGAAGGGGAGTGAATCTGAGTTGAGGGTGGAGAGGTGAGAGGACTGTAAGGAAGGGGAAACTGTGGTCAGCATTTACTGTATGAGAGAAGAATCTATTTTCAATACAAAAGTTAAATTAAAAGTCCTTAAACTATAAAGAAAGTAGACTAATATACTGATAATTATAGCTAGAGAGTGCAATTGTTATGAACATGTAAATCTTGCATCAAGTTATCATATCATGTTCTGTTTTTTGCTGGTTCCAGATGATATATTTCTGGGAGAGCTTCTCTATCTATCAGGCAATGCTGTTTGTTACTCGCTAGTGGTCAGGCAGTATCCTCAGGAGAAATCACTCTGGTTTTCATATTGCCAGTTACATATCTGATCTGGGATGAAAAGAATCCTTTTATATGTTGAAGTTTGAGGTCCCAGAGCAAGAGTCTATACATTTCAAGATGCCTATATACAGGTTCATATGGTGGGAACACATCATAAGTATATGATTTTATAAGCAGTTTTGTTGTGAGTAAAAATTGACTTGAAAGTATCTCTTTTATAATAAAGTTGTTTTTAATTTTTAATACACATTTAAGTTCATTTTTACCACATTTAAGTTCAACAATGAACTATCTAATCTTTTAAAGTAAATTCAAACATGAAAGCTTTCCTCTGATGTGGGTCTAAAGTTTCTAAGTTTCTCTTTAAAAAAACAAAACAAAACAAAACAAAACCCCATTGTCTTCTAACAATGTCAGAAGCTACAATTGTAAAGTGTCACCAACATAACTGCCCCAAAGTGAGCTGAACAAGGATGACACTGATGGACAAAGCAACATGTTTCTATGGTTAAGAGCTTACATTCTACAAAAATACACTTGGGAAGGTCCACAAGGCCTCACCCCTACACAAAGAACTACAGGCAACAGGGGCAGCTGAGAGCAGGAGACCATCTCCAGGGAAGAGCACACCTGTTGGTTGTCCAGTGCCAAATGGTCAGCCAGGAAAACATACATACAGGTAACATTACATGTACTGAACAGGTTTTATTTAGGATTATACATGAATATACACATATGCATAAAAATAAAAGAAGAGGCTATGAATTTGAAGGTGAGAGGGAAGAGATATATAGAAAGGTTTGGAGAGAGGAAAGGCAAAGGAGAAATTTTATAATCTCAAAAATAAAAACAAAACAAAGAAAATCAGATTTAGTGAAGTTCTATAATTCTTTCTTCTCTCTCTCTTTCCTCTTTCTCTCTCTCTTTCCTCTTTCTCTCTCTCTTTCCTCTTTCTTTCCTTCCTTCCTTCCTTCCTTCCTTCCTTCCTTCCTTCCTTCCTTCCTTCCTTCCTTCCTTCCTTCCTTCTTTCTTTCTTTCTTTCTTTCTTTCTTTCTTTCTTTCTTTCTTTCTTTCTTTCTTTCTTTCTTTCTTTCTACTGTGTAGACCTGGCTATCCTGAAACTCACTTTGTAGACCAGACAGACTGGCCTTGAACTCAACAGGGATTCATCTGCCTCTGCCTCCTGTGTACTAGGATTAAAGTTATGTAACACAATACACAACAAGTGCTATAATTATAATATTTAATATATGTACATAAAAAGCATTTTGGCACACAATATTCTAAGACAAATTCATAAAAGTTAGACATTAGTGATTATGCTGTACTACAGCTTCAGTTGCAAGGAGGCTAACATAGATTTCCATGAGCCTGAGGCCAATTTGGGCTACATTGTGAGTTCCAGGCTAGCCTAGGCTACATTGTGGTACCATTTTCTCCCCAACCCTGCCTCCCCCCTTCCCCTCTCCTGCTCCGGCCCCACTCTGACCACCACTCACTCCGGCCCACATCTTCTTCTTCTTTTTTTAAAATTTATTTTTTTATTAGATATTTTCTTTATTTACACTTCAAATGTTACCCCCTTTCTTGGTTTCCCCTCCGAAAATCCCCTATCTCCTGCCCCCCTAGCCCTGTTCCCCAACCCACCCACTCCTGCTTCCTGGCCCTGGCATTCCCCTATATTGGGACACAGAATCTTCACAGGACCAAGGGCCTCTACTCCCATTGATGACTGACTAGGCCATCCTCTGCTACATATCATGTGTTTTCCTTGACTGGTGGTTTAGTCGCAGGGAGCTCTGGGAGTCCTGGTTAGTTCATATTGTTGTTCCTCCTAAGGGGCTGCAAACCCCTTAAGCTCCTTGGGTCCTTTCTCTAGCTCCTTCATTGGGGACCCTGTGCTCCGTCCAGTGGATGGCTGTGAACATCCACTTCTGTACTAGTCAGACACTGGCAGAGCCTCTCAGGAGACAGCTTTTTCTTGTTTCTCATTGTAGATGTTTGTGAGCAGTCAGTGTTCTTAACCACTGAGCCATGCCGCCCGCCAGCCTATGGTACCATTTTGATTGAAAACCAAAACCAGAGAATCAACATGTTTCTATGGTTAAGAGCTTACATTTTACAAATATAAGAATTGGAAAAGCCAAACATTTCTGGAAAGGCCCATGGTTCCAGAGCTGAGCAAGGAAGGGGGCAGGGAGACTGCTAGGATTGCTGGCTTCTGGCCTGGCTATGGTGTCTCTGCCTTAGAGGAGGGGTAGATCGAGAGCATGAAGGAGGACAGCTGGCACCCTCTTTGGTTTCCATACTATACATGTGCACATTGCTTATACACATGTACACTACACACACATACACACACACACACACACACACACACACACACACACACACACACACAGCAAAGCTGGCTCAGCAGTCAGTCCCTTAGCACTTTTTCTTGCAAAGGGCTAGGTTCAGTTCTCAGCATCCATGTGGTTGTTCATAACAATTTTTTTTATTATTAGATATGTTCTTCATTTACATTTTAAATGCTATCCCAAAAGTCCCCTATACCCATCCCCACCCCCTGCCCTGCTCCCCTACCCACCCACTCCCACTACTTGGCCCTGGCGTTCCCCTGTACTGGGTCATATAAAGCATAATCATTTCTAATTCCAGAGGTTTTGAAGACTTCTTCTGACCTCCTTGTGCATCAGGCATTTATATGGCACACACACACACATGTAGAGAAACACTCATGCACACAAAACCTAAAACAATAAAAACAATAGGAACACCAACATAAAACTAAGTTTAAAAACAATTAAAAATACGTTTACAATCCAATCACGTGGGACTTGAGACAGCAGCCGGGAGATAGATAAAGGCCCAGGGCAGGACAGGGCTCCCTTCTGGTCCACCCTGCACCAGCTCTGGTCTCGGGCACAGGCGCTGTGCACTCTCCCAAGTTCCCTAAGGGACTCCCCAAGCTATCTTGGAACCACAGGTGAGCATCGGAACACAACATCTGTTCCAATCCACTCTTGGAACTCAAGACTGCAGCTGGGAGATAAATAAAGGGACAGACCAGGACAGCGGGTCCCTTCTGGTCTGCACCAATGACAGGGCTCCTTGGGAAGAGATGGCAGGAGGCAAGCATAAGAACAGAAGCAACAGAAACCAAGGGTACTTGGCATCACCAGATCCAAACTCTCCCACCATGTCAAGTCCTAGATACAACATCACACCGGAAAAGCAGTACATGGATCTAAAGTCACCCGTCATGATGATGATGGAGGACTATAAGAAGGAAATACAGGAAACACAGATAAACAACTTAGAGAGTTACAGGAAAACAATACCAAACAGGTGATGAAATTGAACAAAGCCATCCAGGACCTAAAAATGGAAGTAGAAACAATTAAGAAAACCCAAAAGTAGATAACCCTGGATATAGAAACCATAGGAAAAAAAATCAGGAACCATAGATATGAGCATCAGCAACAGAATAAAAGAGATAGAAGAGAGAATCTCAGGCACAGAAGATTCTATAGGGAGCATAGACACGACAATCAAAGAAAATGCTAAATGCAAAAAGATCCTAACACAAAATATCCAGAAAATCCAGGACACAATGAGAAGACCAAACTTAAGGATAATGGGAGTAGATGAGAATGAAGACTCTCAAACTAAAGGGCCAGCAAATATCTTCAACAAAATTATAGAAGAAAACTTTCCATACTTAAAGAATGAGATGCCCATAAACATACAAGAAGCCTACAGAACTAGAAATAGGCTGGACCAGAAAAGAAATTCCTCCTGACACATAATAATCAGAGCAACAAACGCGCTAAATAAAGACAGAATATTAAAAGCAGTAAGGGAAAAAGGTCAAGTAACATATAAAGGCAGGCCTATTAGAATTACTCCAGACTTCTCACCAGAGACTATGAAAGCCAGAAGATCATGGACAGATATTATACAGACACCAAGAGAACACAAATGCCAGCCCAGGCTACTATTCCCAGCAAAACTCTCATTTACCATAGATGAAGAAACCAAAGTATTCCATGACAAATTCAAATTCACACAATGTCTTTCCATGAATCCATCCCCTCAAAGGATAATGACAGAAAAACACCAATACAAGGACGGAAACTCTGCCCTAGAAAAAGAAAGAAAGTAATCCTTCAACAAACCTAAAAGAAGACGCCACAAGAACAGAATAACAACTCTAAAAACAAAAATGACAGGAAGCAACAATTACTGTTCCTTAATATCGCTTGATATCAATGGCCTCAATTCTCCGATAAAGAGACATAGACTATCAGACTGGCTACACAAACAGAACCCGACATTTTGCTGTCTACAAGAAACACACCTCAGGAAGAACAACAGACACTACCTCAGAGTGAAAGGCTGGAAAACAATATTCCAAGCAAATGGCCCGAAGAAAAAAGCTGGGGTGGCCATTCTAATATCAAATAAAATAGACTTTCAACCCAAAATTATCAAAAGAGACAAAGAGGGGCACTTCATACTCATCAAAGGCAAAATCTTCCAAGAGGAACTTTCAATTCTGAATATCTATGCTCCAAATGCAAGGGCAGCCACTTTCATTAAAGAAACTTTAGTAAAGCTTAAATCGCACATTACATCTCACAAAATAATAGTGGGAGACTTCAACACCCCACTCTCAACAAGGGACAGATCCTGGAAACAGAAACTAAACAGAGACTCAGTCGAACTAACAGAAGCTATGAAACAAATGGACTTAACAGATATCTACAGAATATTTCATCCTAAAACAAAAGGATATACCTTTTTCTCAGCACCTCATGGCACCTTCTCCAAAATTGATCACATAATTGGCCACAAAACAGCCCTCAAGAGATTCAG
>LR749504.1:4730377-4743014 GCA_902729485.2 Mus minutoides | reverse complement strand
TTTAGCTCTCCCATTTTTAGGAACATGAATTATGAATAAAATATAAACTACAGTTATTTGATAGCACCCAAGAGCTGGCTCTACACCAGGTTGGCCTTTGCCTAAAGAACTTGCCTGTTAATGCTGGGCGTGATGGAGCATGCCTTTAATCCCAGCACTCGGGAGGCAGAGGCAGGTGGATTTCTGAGTTCAAGGCCAGCCTGGTCTACAAAGTGAGTTCCAGGACAGCCAGGGCTATACAGAGAAACTCTCTCTCGAAAAACAAAAAAACAAAACAAAAAAAAAAGAACTTGCCTGTCTTCATGCACAGCATAGCTAGCTCTTCCCCTAGCAGAGGGCTCTGCTTCACTCCCTAGAGCTTTCTATGGGTATGAGAAGAGCTGGAAATCAAGAAGGAAAAGTCTTCATAGAAAGACAGTAACCACAGAAGGAGTAATTTACAAATATTCTCAATTATTTTGGTTGAATTATGAATCATGTTTGCATAAGGAAGATGCTGATGATCTGGGAGAAGTCTACAGGTGGGAACCTGAAGGAAAACGAGTAGACCATCTTGGGTTTGAATCTCCACAAACCTACAAGGTTTGAACACTAGGGGTGTTCCCCTGAAACTCAGAGTCCTTAGACATACACACTGCATGCAGTGTCTAAAAGTTTATTCTAAATGTAAGGGTGAAACTCAGCACTTCAGATAGAGTACCAAGCTTGAGCAACTCCAATGTCCTTAGTCTACAATTTAAACATCCAACATATGCTTTTGTAGATTTTGTTCCATATTGCTCTATTTGGGCTTAAAAAAAATCTTAATGGTCTTTTACTTGTTTATTATAGGATTCAACTTTTGTATTTTTATGCTGTTTATTTATTTGTGTATTTTATGCTTTCTTAATTTCTTTATTTTTAAAAAATATTTTATTTATTTACATTCTTGTCGTTGCCCTCCCTCTCACTCCCCACTCCCACAGTTCCTTATCCAATTCCTCATCCCCCTTGCCTCTGAGAGGGTGCTCCCTCCTCATCAGGCCTCCCCTTTCCCTGGAGATCACATCTTCTCCCACTAGAGACCTCAGGCTGGTCTGTGTATGTTCCTGGTTGGTGGCTCAGTGTGTGAGATATCTCAGGGGTCCAGGTGAGCTGAGACTGCTGGTCTTCCTATGGGGTCACTCTCCTCCCTCAGCTTCTTCAGTCCTTCCCATAATTGAACCACAGTGGTCCCTTCATCCCTCTGCCTCCCATGATTATTTCCATCCCCCTTCTAATTGGAATTAAAACATCCTCACTTAGGCCTTTCTACTTGTTACATTTCTTATGGTCTGTGGGTTGTGTCCTAGGTATTCTGTACTTTTTGGCTAATATCCACTTATCAGTGAGTACATACCATGCATGTCCTTTTGGGTCTGAGTTACCTCAGGATGATATTTTCTAGTTTCATGCATTTGCCTGTAAAATTCATGATGTCCTTGTTTTTAATAGCTGAATAGTATTCAACTGTGTGATGAACTCAGGCTCTAAGATAAACAATCAATAAATGGGATCTCATGAAGCTGAAAAGTTTCTGTAAGACCAAAGACACCATCAACAGCTACCTGTAAATGATTGGGAAAAAAATCACTAACCCTATATCTGACAGGGGCCTAATAACTAAAACATTTAAAGAACTCAGGAAGCTAACTTCCAAAAAATCCAAAATAACCCAATTAAAAATGGGGTACAGAGCTAAACAGAAAATTCACAACAGAAGAATTTTGAATGGCAGAGAAGCACTTAAAGAAATGTTCAAAGTCCTCAGTCACTAGAGAAATGCAAATCAAAAACGACCCTGAGATTTCCTCTTACGTAAATCAGAATGGCAAAGATCAAAAACTCAAGTGACAACACATGCTGGCAAGGATGTAGAGAAAGAATACTCCTCCACTGCTGGTGGGATTGCAAGCTGGTACAACCACTATGGAAATCAATCTGGCAGTTCCTTAGAAAATTAGAAATAGTTCTACCCGAAGATTCAGTTATACCACCCTTGGGCATATACCCAAAAGATGCCCTACCATACTATAAGGATGTGTGTTCCACACATAAACAGCCTTATTTGTAGCCAGAAGTTTAAAACAACCCAGAAGTCCCTCAATGGAAGAATGGATACACAAAATGTGGTCCATTTACACAATGGAATATTATTCAGCTTTCTTACATTTTTCTGTTGTGCTTTATTTTATTGATTTTTTTTTTATTTGCCTGTTTGCTCTTTAGTCTAAAGAGAAAGAAGGCCTGCAGTTGGATGGACATGTAGATGGGGACAATCAGGGAGGAGATGGGGAAGGGGGAATCAGAATGCATTATATGAATTTTCAATTAAAAATAAATATCTACCATAACAAGTATTCAAGAGAGGATAACATAGTTCAATGATGAAACAAGTTATCATTCACAATCACAATATGTTAATAGCAAATCAGAAAAAGACTGAAAAAGACCAAAGCACTCTTAAAAATTAATCAATAGGATCGCCAAAGCTGAGCATCAAGGATGGTGCATAGTGGCAATTTACACTTGAAACTTATCACTCAGAAAGCTGAGGTGGGAGGCAGCTGGGTATGGTAGCACACACACCTTTAATTCCAGCATTTGGGAGCCAGAGACAGGCAAATCACTATGAGTTTGAGTGAGTTCCTGGCAAGCCATGGCTACTAAAAAGGAGAATGAAAGAACAAAATATTGACTGGAAAAATAACAAAGAAATATAAATGTAGCATAAGCAACATTATCAATATCTACATGACACTGACATGGTCTAGTTACTGTAATTAAAACCATAATTTAAAAGACCACAATAATGAACATCCATGAAGATACAGCATCTCAGGTAGAACAAATGCCTATATATCACTCACGAACAGGTGAAATGGTGTAATTATTTTTTTAAATCACTTGTCAGATATTTGAAAAATAAAGTAAGATACACATATGACTGTATTCTTGTTATGGGCTGTTTATTCACAATATCTCCAAGCTGAGTATAGTTCTAATGCCCATCAATAGAAAAATGGGTGAACTGTAAGAAATTCACCACGTGAATACTACTTAATAGTTACAGATCAGTGAATATGATGGTTAGTGTTAATTGTCAACTTGATAGACTTAGTATCACCAGGGAGATTGCCCCTGAGCATGCCTGTTGGGAATTATCTTCATTAGATTAACTGATGTGAGAGGGTCCATTATCATGGGTGAGAATTTGGCCAGGGTGTGTGTGTGGGGTCCTGCACCTTATAAAATAGAGAAAGCAAACAGCACCAGCATACAATTCACTTGTCTTTTCTTCTTCTTCTTCTTCTTCTTCTTCTTCTTCTTCTTCTTCTTCTTCTTCTTCTTCTTCTTCTTCTTCTTCTTCTTCTTCTTCTTCTTCTTCCTCCTCCTCCTCCTCCTCCTCCTCCTCCTCCTCCTCTTCTTCTTCTTCTTCTTCTTCTTCTTCTTCTTCTTCTTCTTCTTCTTCTTCTTCTTCTTCTTCTTCTTCCTCCTCCTCCTCCTCTTCCTCCTCTTCCTCCTCCTCCTCCTCTTCTTTAAAGATTTATTTATTTATTATATGTAAGTATACTGTAGCTGTCTTCAGAAACCCCAGAAGAGGGCATCAGATCTCATTACAGATGGTTGTGAGCCACCATGTGGTTGCTGGAATTTGAACTTGGGACCTTCGGAAGAGCTGTCAGTGCTCTTAACCACTCAACCATCTTTCCTGCCCTGTCTTTATTTCTTGATTGTGGATGCAGGATGGACCAGCTTTTTAAAGCTCCTGATTCTTTCCTTTCTGTACTTTGGACTGCACTTTGGACTATGAGCCAAAATAGACTATTTCTTCCTTAAGTTGCTTTTATCAGAGTGTTTAATACAGCAGGTGTTAAACTAAGACAGTGATCTACTTGATAGTTTGAAAACATCTGATTAGGTGAATAAAGCCAAACACAGAGTAAAGGCTGTATATGCTACTTATATGAAATTAAAAATGGAAAAAATATGGTGATATAATTCAGAATAAAGTCTGAAGAGTATGATGGGGATTGTGGCAGGGAAGGACTCACCAGAAAAAAATTAAAAAAAAAAGTCTGTGTGGCCGGCAGGTCACAGTTCACCATTTTCAAATGTTAGCTCACTGCTAGGGGTCTGTGAGGAAAAGAACATGATGGGTAATTATCCTTGGAGATTATGAAAAGTACAGCTATAACCTGTTCTGTGAACCACACCAAGGACTGATCCCTTCCAAGATACATTATCAAGAGAGAGACCATCATATAATATAAAATATACCAATTCCAACAAAGAAACAATTCTCAACATAGAAACAAAAGACAAAATGTAAAACAAACACAGAAACAGAAAGAAAAGTTAAGAACTACAGAAGGCAAGAGAGGATCCGAAAGAGAACTGTAGAATCTGGCCTTAAACTTCCTGGACTTCAGACCTATGGGACAATATGTTTTCCTTCATTATAAACTACTTAGCACAAAAGGCACTAAGACATAAGTATATGAACGTTTTTAAGCCCAACAAGTTGAAAATTGAAAATCTAATATAAAACCTATACCTAAATTATAAAAAATTCAAAATCAAAAAATTATAAAAATGTACCAAGATATCATACCTCAGATACATATAGAATAGTAGTCAGTTTACATCAGTGAATAAGCTTACTTCATTGATTTTCCTATTTTTTAAAATTCTTTTGAGAATTTCAAATGATGTATTTTCATTAGATATATTCATTTCCATCCTCTCAGCTCCTCCCTGATCCACCCTCTCTTTCCCGTTCACACAACTGTGTGTTCCCCACCCCCTTTTTAAAACCTACTGAGTCTAGTTTGTGCTGCCAATATACTCCAGTGTGTTCTTCTACTGCATATATACTCCAGTGTGTTCTTCTACTGCATATATACTCCAGTGTGTTCTTCTACTGCATGTATACTCCAGTGTGTTCTTCTACTGCATATATACTCCAGTGTGTTCTTCTACTGCATATATACTCCAGTGTGTTCTTCTACTGCATATATACTCCAGTGTGTTCTTCTACTGCATGGTAGTCAATTGACCAGGGACTACACTAGTAAAGAAAATTGACTCTTCCTCCCTCATGAGCTATTAGTTGTCAATAGCTCCTCAGTTAGGGGTGAGACTTCATGTTCACCTCCCCTCTCTCTGCTGGGAGTTTTGTCTGATTAGAACTTGTATATGTTGTTATAATCCCTGGGAGTCCAATTCCTCCACCCCTACCCCAATAAGATGCAGGGACGACGGTCACTGCCTATTTGGAAATTCAGTCATCCTGAAAGTGCTAAAAATCAAACCAACTCATGAAGACCAGGATTTTCTTCTTATGTTTTGGCTCTAATTGATTTAAAGTCTCTGAAAAGAATAGACTTATCAACTAATCTATAGCACCAAATCTGAAATCAATTTTAATGAGATTTCAAAGTCAGTATATTTGCCTACAGGATGGTGATGTTTTAATCAAGTGTACTTGGTAACTCTTCAAGTAAAGGCCTTGCCAGATCTATATGATGTGATGTCTGACTTTTGCAGATAACACAAAGTTGTAGTACTTATGCTGCTGTCAGTGCAGGCAATGCTTGAGTACTGAAGGATTGGCAAAGCTTCCATCATGTTGAAAATTATAGTCCCAAAAGGACAGTCTGGTAAAAATTCATCAACCCTTTTTATTATGTAGATTACTAATAGGAGTCATTACATCCCAAAGCAGCAGAACTAATGGGCATATAGAATAACTTAAACTCTCTGACATTTTAGTGAGCTATCTGACCATGAGGTAAGAACATAGCCTGGCAAGTATGTACTGTTTTCTCAGAGTAAACAGAGACAATGTAGTATTTTTTTATTTGAGAAAAAACTACTTGAAGTTCAAAACTAGTCAGATACTGAGAGCATCAGATGGTCAATGTGAAGAGAATGAGAGATTGTGGAGCACTCAGCCCTAAATGGAACATATTTATATTTACATTTTTGTATATATTTATCACCTTCCCTGCAAAGGTTAGGAATTTTCATGAAAGAGGGCGTGGAAGATTATAAGAGCCAGAGGTGAAGAATGACTTTAAGGAAACAACATATATCAGACATAGCAAAGTGGTTACACTTATGAACTCACAGCTATTGTGAGAGTGTACACACAAGACATGTACACCCTGCAGCCACACAAAATCAAAGCATAGAGGAGAGAAGGTGGATCTGAGCACCTACCATTTGCTTTGAGAGCTGTCAGGAGAGGGAGAGTTATAGTTTTTCATTAGGATGTGATCTCTGATAGGTTGACTCAGGTCTTTCCCCTGGCCCCCAAGACTAGCTGAACTTGATGGGGGGAAAGGAATCTCAAGATTGGGAGGAAATGTTGGAAGGTTGGTTATCGGAAGAACTGTGGGGAAAATTGTGAGTATGCCAAGTATATATGAGATTCTCAAAGAATGAATAAGAATATGGTTAAAATTGGTTGGTACTGAACAAAAAGTTGTAGGTAACAGTGAGGAGGATTGTGTGGTGGGAAGACTAAATAAGTTATTCTTCAAATTTTTCTTGGATGAAAAGAAAAAAGAAGCAGTTTTCACTACTATTGGCCCACTCTAAGTAGAAATGTCTATATTAGTTTAAGACTATTGACCTTTAGTAATCTATTTATTCAACAAACAGTGCTTAAAAATTGGATACTCACAGGTATAAGAATAATGCTAGACCCTTATCTTTACCATGCACAGAAATAAAATCTAAATAGGTTAAAAATCTTAATATAAAATCTAAAATCCTCGACCTAGAGGAAAAACAAACAAACCAACAAACAAACCCAAACCAAACCAAACAAAAACAAAAACAAAAACAAAAACAGACACAGGAGTAGGCACAGATCTTTTTAATAGAATCTCATTTGTTCCAGAAAAAAGGGCAGAAATTGACAAGCGAGACCTCATAAAATTAAAAAGCTTCATACAGCAAAGAAACATGTAAGCTGAGTGAAGATTTATCTATGGCATGGGAGAAATCCTTTGCCAGCTATATAGGAGGCATGTCCAGAACATATAAAGAACTAAAACAAAAACTAAACACCAAGAAATAAAAAGCCAATTAAAAAATAGCCTACAGAAGTAAACAGATTTCTCAAAAGAAGAAAAGTGTTCAACATCTTTACTGTCATCAGGGAAATGAATATTATATACTATGCTCACCTTACATAGCCAACATGGCTATTATCAAAACAAGCACACGAACGAATGAATGAACAAATGAATAAACAAAACATCGACAAGAAAATAAAGGCTTGAACTCTTTATACAGATTGGATGTTAGCGCTCCGTCACATGTAGTGTTAGTGATTTCTTCCCATTCTGTAGGCTGTTGTTTTGTCCTATTGACAGTGTCCTTTGCCTTACGGAAGCTTTTCCATTTCATGGGATCCCACTTATTTACTGTTGATTTTAGTGTCTGAGCTACTGGTGTTCAGCTCAGAAAGTTGTTTTGTGTGCCAGTGCGTTCAAGGCTATTTCACACTCTCTTCTATAAGATTCACTATATCCAGTTTTATGTTGAGGTGTTTGATCCATTTGGACTTGAGTTTTGGGAAGGGAGATAGATATGGATCAATTTACATTCTTATACATACAGATAGCCAGTTAGACCAGCAACATTTGTTGAAGATACTTTCTTTTTTACACTGTATAATTTTGGCTTCTTTGTCAAAAATCAAGTGTTCATAGGGGTATGGAATTACTTCTGGATTTATATCTAAAATATATATAAAACTCAAGAAACTAGACATCAACAAACCAGATAATCCAATTAAAAATGGAGTACAGAGCTAAACAGAGAATTCTCTACAGAGGAATCTCTAATGGCCGAAAAGCAAATAAATGTTCAATATCCTTAGCCAAGAGGGAAACACAAATTAAACAAACTCTGAGATTCCATCATACATCTATCAGAATGGCTAAGATAAAAAACTCAAGTGACAGCTCATGCTGGTGAGGATGTGGAGCAAGGGGAACACTTTGCTATTAAGAATGTGAACATCTTGAGTTTTGCAGGCAAATGAATGGAACTAGAAAATATCATCATGAGTGAGGTAGCTCAGACCCAAAAGGGCATGCATGGTATGTACTCACTAATAAGTGGATGTCAGCTGCCCCTCCCCCCGAAAAAAGTACAAAATACCCGATACAGAACTCAAAAAGGTCAACATCATTGGAAAGAGAGGCCCCTTGGTCATGCAGACTTTATATGCCCCAGTACAGGGGAACACCAGGGCCAAGATGTGGGAGCAGGAGGGTAGGGGAGCAGGGCCGGGAGGGGGGAGGGTATAGGGAACTTTCTGGATAACACTTGAAATGTAAATGAAGAAGTTATCTAATAAATATTGGGAAAAAAAAAAAAGGTCAACAAGCTGAAGTGCCCAAGTGAGGATGCCTCAGTCCCACTTGGGAGGTAGAAGAAAGCAATCACAAGTCGTGAGGAACCTGGGAGGGAAAGTGGAGGGGGTGGAAGGATTGGGGGGTGGGAGAGGGAAACCTGATCTGGTACTGGGTGAGGGAAAAGTACTGAAGCCCTGAGGGCCAGTAGAAAGAATGGAAATAGGCAACCTCAAGAAATAAGAGGTTGGGGGGACCCTCCAGAATGCACCAGAGACCTGGAAGACACTTCCAGGGTCAAAGGGAGGAACTTTAGATGAAATGCCTGACAGTAGGCATTTTTATTATATATAAGTACACTGTAGCTCTCCTCAGACACTCCAGAAGAGGGAGCCAGATCTCGTTACGGATGGTTGTGAGCCACCATGTGGTTGCTGGGATTTGAACTTATCACCTTCGGAAGAGCAGTCGGGTGCTCTTACCCGCTGAGCCATCTCACCAGCCCCGGTCAAGTAGTTTCTTGTGATCATTCATTCTGCTCACAAGCCTAGGTTGTTGGTAGGTATAAGCAGACAGGTTTTGAAATCTTTCTCATCTCCACTAGTCAAGGCTACTGGATAGAAGCCACATTGTAAGCAAACTGATTAAGCAGCACTGTTAATCCACCTCCCAACAAGTCATTGCATAATCCATATCTGTCAATAGTGTTCAATAGTTGGAAGAATATTCTTCTTCAATAGCAGTCCACCGTGTAGACATACACTAGCAAGGATTTACACATTACATCTGAAGTGTATACTGACTGTGTCTACCCAAAAGACCATATGAAATGTACTACCTAATAATTTAAACAACATACAAAGCCTTAAAATAAGTACTTCATGCTACTACACTTGTGTACTTGAGAGTGTAAGCCATCTTCCAATAGCTTTTCCCCCTCCTGAAGAGGAAGCATGTGCCAGTATGATCAGCTGGAGAGAGTGAATAGGGAGCTCACTCTCCAAGCTCTCTGAAGAGAGCCTTATTATGCAAATATTGGAATTATTATTTAAACACACTGAAACAGCAAGACTGAAATTGATCTTTTCTTTTCTTTCTTCTTTTGTTTTTGTTACCAGTTAAATACAAGAACAACTTTCATCTCTATCAACAGAAAGGAAGCTGAGAAATTTGCTAGGCCAGTGAAAGAGAAATAGAGAAACAGAGAAAATATTTTCTGCAATTGGTAAACTTGCTGTTTTCAGAATATCAACAGGCAAACAAACACGTGACACATGTACCTTGTGAAAACCATGCCACTCTGGCCCCAAACTCTTACAGCAGGTGGTTCTCCAGGGGCAGACTGCCTACAGGCACTGCAGTGTGTCTGTGGTACTCTAGTCCTCACCCCACCCCAACTCTGAGAAGTTCATCTGACTATGTCTGAGGAAAAGAATGGCTATGTGGATCACATTTTCAATGATTTTTAAATTGTATTTAAAAAGAAAAGGTTTCCTAGTAATTGAGTATATAAAAGTCCTTGATACTAATTTCTCTTAGTGAAATAAAATATACTTTAACAAGATGACATCAATTTAAGTTTGACCACCTGGCTCTTTTTTTCTTTCACATTTTCAGAGGGAACTGATTTATCTATTATGTTCAGCCTTGCAAATGTCTGTTAGAAAAACAAAATAGTTCCCAAGTGCCCCACAAACAGTCCTGATTGATACTAGGGAAGGTACAAATAATTGGAACATTAATCTTTTATGTTTTTAAATGGAAATATTTCCTGCAAAATGGTTACTCAACAAAACACTAAGTTGCAAGTGGTCTGACTACAAACGCTGAGTAGTTTCATACATACCCATACACAGTATGGAGATCAGTCCTTACATTCCCAACAGAGTACATGGAGTCGTCCTGTTTACAGTTTACCGGAGAAGAGGGAAGGAGTAGTCACCTTATATACAAGTTTACAGTATGTATGTTACAATGTATATGTTACATGTGTATCATATGCATCACCACTTCATATAAAGGTCAGTGAGCTCCTTTAAACACTGGAACAAAGGAATGAATGTTTGTTTTATAAGACCTACCAAAGAAACAGCAAAATGAACAAGAACACACATAGGCACTAGTCTTAAAGCTGCACAATAAGGAAGCAAAAGGTTGGAGATGAGAAATTCAGGAAAATATGCAGGTATAAGCTTGCCGAAGAAAAGGAACGAAATCACAGTTCTAGTCTTCAAGGCTACAGAATGCTTTTCCAAGTGTTTGTCAACACAGTTCCTAATATGTGATGACATTTATTTGTTGGGGAGTTTATGTAATAGACTTCATTTTACCTCATGCTTATTGTTCATTTCTTCTTTCTAAAATGTCTACTCCTTTAAGGCAGCAGCTCTGCCATGGCTCCTGATGTGTCTTCTTCCATGAATATTTGCAGAGTCGGCATGTAACATGCATTTGTTGACTGAATATGAATATGAAGTAGTGGAAGCTCAATGAACATTGGACCTCATTGAAAGCTAGAAACATAAATGCTCTGAGATATGTACTTCAAATGTTTTATTTTCTAAGCATAAATATATGCTTTAAAAATGTAGGTGTCAGGTTCCAAATACTAAAAATGATGAGATAAGGCATGTTCTGGCTCTAACCCACTTAGAAGTCTCTTATCTTCAACAACCTTATCATACAAATATGACTGTGAGAAGCCTTTGGATATACAGACAACAAAGCTTAAAGAATACATTTGGTTAAAACTGGATTTAATGCTACTTTCTGTTTTAATAAGGTTCTCAGTAAAAAGAACTATTTCTATCACTGAGAAATAATTTTATGGATTCATGTACTCTTCAGATTTATCTATTTTTATTTTTTTATTTAAAAGTCATAAATAGAAGAAATAGGGCATTGCTTTATTATTTTGATTTTTAATATCTCTTCACACTTAATACATTTAAAAAAGAAACAAACAGAGAACACCTCACATCTTGTTTTTGGTCCAACCAAAGGACAGATAGACATTACACACAACAAAACCAGGCAAAGTTTTGAGGCAGGCAAGATGCAGACCTGCAGCATCTCTCACATGGTGAGAACCTACTTCCTGAGCCCACAAGGTCTTAATAACACTCCACAAGATATATGTCTGTTGGATAAAGCTTCTCCAGGGCTACCCATGTCTTTTTAATTTGTCACGCTGTCCTTGCTGCTCACCAGGGGTTAGGTGCCTCACATACACTGTGTTTCAGTACATGTGACCTGCAGCTATGGAAGATGAGCCTCTGTAAAGAGTGTGGTTTCCATATGCCTGAGAGAGCATGGAGAATTGTGTACAGGAATAAGTTAACACTTTACTATCTGCAGATCTCAGATAAGAGGAATAGAATATCAGTAGCAATGAGTGTGCAGTCTCTCTGCGAGCACAGCCAATAGTCATTCTGCACCTTTCTTGATGTTTTATAGGTATCCACTCTGTGAGAGGCAGTACAAGAACTGAGAAAACCGAGATACAACTCACTTGAAAAGAACAACCTATTAGCCTATTGGGCAGACATTAGCAAGGGAGATGAGCAGAAAGTTCCATTAGAACACTTGACTTTACATAGATAAATCGCAATTGATTTTTCCTTGACATGCAAGTTGTACAGTTTTCAGGCAAAGAGAAAATACAGAGATGTTAAAAGAAATATGCACCTGTAGTTTAAATGTTGTTTGGAAGAGTAGAAGCCATGTGACAATCTTAAAAGTCCTTTTTTTTTTTTTTGTCCAAATTTCTTCTAAAAACATCAGTAACTAAATTTGTTTTCAGGGGCACTGTTTTTAAGGTAATACTTCTTATTTTCATATATTTTAATTAGGTAAATGGCTATTCTTTACACTGGACAGAACTTTTGCAAAGTTTTCTCTCTGTGAAGAGTAAATGGCCTTTCTCAGGATTTTAAGTTGGGCTTCTATTATTTCAAATGCAACAGCAACTGTTCTCTCAGTTTTTCTAGGATCTTTGTTACTTAAAGCTCGAGAGATGTTTACTTAAGGTTCTCATTGGAGGTCTCAAGGAGCTGAAGGGGTCTTCAACCCTATAGGTGGAAGAATAACATGAACTAACTAGTACCCCTGAGCTCATGTCTCTAGCTGCATATATAGAAGAGGGTGGCCTAGTTGGCCATCAGTGGGAAGAGAGGCCCCTTGGTTATGCAGACTTTATATGCCCCAATACAGGGGAACGCTGGGGCCAAGGGGTGGGAGCAGGT